>VOQZ01000372.1:0-20368 GCA_008079305.1 Phytophthora palmivora | reverse complement strand
CGCAGTACGGGGTTATGGTCACTGCTGTTGCTCTTGATGGACGCCTCCTTCTTCATCCGTGCAGCGCCGTACGAGACCGAGAACTCGAGCGTCAGGAACCACGACATCTTCTCCTCAGCCGAGTCAAAGCACAACTTGATCGTCCGTCCTCGATTGAGCGAGCAGACAATGCCAAAGCGTTTGCCGTCCCACTCGTCGACAGCTCGTATAAGCCCCGAGAGTGCCAACTCGGCGTCGTCATCCTCTGACTCGTAGCAGCTAAAACTATCGTGTTTAATCACCACGAAGAAGCGCGTCCAGACGTCGTCATCAGTGAGGCAGTGTGCCCATCCCTCTTTGCTCGTGCGGTTCTTGCTGGTGCGTGGCTGCTTGATGGCAGCCGAGAGCACAGCCATCCAGGCCGCATAAGCCACGTGCGTGTCGGCAATGAGTCGCACTTCCTTGCCGTTCACCAGGTGAAGCGCCAGTCCGTTCTTCTCAGTCGTAAGCGCCGTGACATCCACGAACTCGAGCACACCACGGGCCCCACGACTCGTGTCTTCACTGTCATAGTACGTCAGCACCTTGCCATTGAGCGTAAAGTACCGTCGCGCCCAGGAGCGCAGCGTCTCCTTCTGTTTCCGCATCCAGCCTTGCATCTGAATGTCGTTCTCGTCCGACATGGACGACGACTCGGACGACGAGTTGCCGCGCATGATGTTGCGGAAGCTACGGCCAGTCGGAGGCATCTTGAGACTCGGATGGAGCTGACTTGAGTGTGGAGAGGGAGCAAAGAACCGGACGACGTACTGGGAGCGACAGTCCGGCTGTACCGACTCCATAGTGAATGCTAGTGAACGCTTCAGAACATACAAAATTCAACTTCGTTTTATTGTGTCCGACCGAAACCCTCTGCAAAGTGATGCCCACCCAGTTCAGTCACACTTGCGACGGAACGTAGCAGCCAGTAGAGGCAACGGTAGTGGCATCGTTTTCAACAGGTACATACGATATCACAAGGTGATTGTGACTATCA
Organism: Phytophthora palmivora; assembly: GCA_008079305.1. Taxonomy (NCBI): domain Eukaryota; phylum Oomycota; class Peronosporomycetes; order Peronosporales; family Peronosporaceae; genus Phytophthora; species Phytophthora palmivora. The sequence goes on along the minus strand of VOQZ01000372.1, from coordinate 19,353 downwards.
TTGGCTTCCACGTGGTATTAGATCGTACAGGTCGAATAGAAGACGCCAATATGGGGTGCTCATGCGCGCGACACTTGACGCCGTGTCCCCGCTGCTGCTGCGTGTGAAGCTCTGATGCTCATTGTCAATTGTTCGCTGTACTGCGCTGATGAAGATGGACGCGTTTACCGAGTGTGAGGAGCAGAAGGAGCGTGTGAAGGCCTGCTACGGCGACTGGTTCCAGAAGCTCTGGGGCGGCTCCTTCGATCGCGCCGACTGCGAGCAGGAGACGCAGGACTACCGCCAATGTGTGCAGGTATCGAGGTGTCCATTGCATCTGTCGAGTGGCGCCCTCTAACGCTTTGTGGTTGTGTTATAGGATGCGATGCAGCGTCGAAAGGAGGACGTCAAGCGCAAAGCCGACTACGACTGGATGGATCGCACCAAGGAGAAGACGGACGAGATGGCGGACAATGCCAAGACACGAGCGCGCAAGGCGCGAGAGCGTGCGAGAGAAGAGAAGGAGGAAGCCAAAGGAACGATGAAGGACAAGGCCTCGGACGTGACGTCCAAGGTGCAGGACACGGCCGACTCGTGGGCTGGAAAGATCAAGGGATTCGCCAAGAAGGCGGAGAGTAAAGCCCGTGGAGAGGACTAGTTGGTGGATGGACCTCGTGCGTCCACGAGTGAAGCTAGTCGCGTTCCAAGTGGCAAATGTGCTGCTGCCTAGCTGTGGACGCAGAGGTGCTGCTGTCTTCAGTCTGCTGTTGCTCTGACTCGTCGTCTTTTCTCGGAGCTCCAAAGCTTCTTACTTCAGGATCGTTTACAAGATTCTTACATAAAAAACCTAAAGTTGATGCCTATTAGCTTAAGTGTTGAGCTTCTTGTTGGGATCTACTGGAAGTTGTTGTCATGTGGTGCTGTTGCTAGGCGTGGAAAGTCGAAACCACTTCAACGGAGCTTCACGAGCGTACAAGCGGGTGATTTATGACAAGAGTCTACCACAACTTCTCAACAATGCACGACGTGCTGGTAAAAGCCAAATGGGAGAATTCCTCACCAACTGTAAATGGATACTGTACCTGGAGAAACGTCGATGGCGGGAGGTGCGTCGCTTGTCAATTCAAATTCAAACCCGATCTCTCCCATGCAGCAGATGGGCAAAGTATCTTTTTGTCTGTTCGTGTGCCTTCAACATAACATCAAGCAAGTAATTGCTTCAATCATCTCGAGTACCGAGTAAGCATGTGACGAGGCCAACGCCATCCATTTTCATGTAGGCTACAATTGAACACTTTCGATCACCATGTCTCTTGACTTCAAAATAGCAGAGATAGCGTCCGTCCATCAACATGGTGCAAAGCTTGATCCAATTCCTGCGGCTGCTTCTCTCCCGATACTAGGTTCGAAGCGGTGTCTTAATTGATGGGTCGTTGTCTGTAGTTTTCTCAGTCTAGAATCTACCCCGTCACACGCAGGACGATGGTCGCTCAGACATGGAACTTCGGAGTAGGTTTATTTGCCAAACGCATTGCAATCATCCACACTCACTTTCTGCTGCGATTAGGACTCGAATCAGTTCTTCAAGGCGCTGTTCTGGAAGTTCGAGAACTCCCCACAAGTCCACAGCTCTCCAATTGTCCACAAACCAGCACAGAATGACGCAACGTGGCCTATGCTGTTCGAGCGGCTGCAACGGCTGGATCAGCTCTTCCAGGCTTGGCACGACCAGCTCCGGACCTTTTTCACGTGGCAAAGTGAACAACTTGAACAGGATGGAGACGCCCGTGCACGAGGTAAAAGCATGGACGCTGAGCTCTCAGATGGCTACTCATCCTGTGAAGAAGGACCTGGAGAACACTCGACACTTCGGAGACGCTCGTCCAAGCCACGACCACGCAGCAAAACTCTGTCGGATATTCAGGTCAGTCAACAACCTCCAGCAAATGCAACCAAGATCCACAGCCAAACGATCGTGCGACCTCCAGTCATGCAGATCTGCATCATGATCGTTGGTACTAGAGGCGACGTGCAGCCGTTCTTAGCAATTGCAAAGCGATTGCAGCAAGATGGTCATCGAGTTCGACTTGCTACGCATAAGATCTACCGTGAGTTCGTGACGAGTCATGACGTCGAGTTTTATCCATTAGGTGGTGATCCGAAAGAACTGGCAGCGTATATGGTGAAGACGGGTGGAAGACTCATTCCTCCGCTTAAACTGGAGACGCTACAGAAGGATGTTCCGAGACAGATGCAGATGTTGGAAGAGATCTTAAAGTCGACGTGGCCCGCGGTGTCGGCTCCTGATCCAGACGGCAAAGCGCCCGGTGTTCCGGGTTCACCATTCCGTGCGCAAGCCATTATTTCCAACCCCGTGACTTATGGACACATTCACGTTGCAGAGAAGCTTGGTGTACCGCTGCATATCATGTTCCCACAGCCTTGGGTGCCGACGGTGGCATTTCCCCACCCAATGGCAAATCTGCCTTACCAAGACAAACCGCAGAAGAGAAATTATCTGTCGTACAAACTCGTGGATCTCTTGATGTGGGAAGGTACCGAACGTATCGTGAACAACTTTAGAAGCGATGTATTGGGTCTACCACGGATTCGAAAAGGTGGTCGTGGACGGCAAATGCTCCTGGATTTGGATATCCCTCACTCATTCATGTGGAGTCCATCGTTGGTACCAAAACCTTTTGACTGGGGTGATCTGTATGATGTCGTTGGAACGGTAACGTTGAAATGTGGCAGTTCGTTGTATACGCCGTCGCCGGAGCTAGAAGCATTCTTGGGCAACGATGAAGGACCCATTTTCGTCGGATTCGGATCGATGGTGCTTGAAGACCCACGTGCTACGACCAAAATGATAATCGAGGCAGCAGAGCAGGCGAACGTACGAGTACTGATCCAATCAAGCTGGACTGATATGGCTAGTGATCTTGAAATCCCGGATAATGTCTTCTTCATTGGGAATTGCCCACATGATTGGCTTTTACCACGTTGCTCTGCGGTCGTGCATCACGGTGGTGCTGGCACTACTGCTGGCGGTCTTTTGGCTGGTAAGCCAACCTTCATTGTGCCGTTCTTCGGAGATCAACCGTTTTGGGGTCGTGCTGTGGTGAAAGCTGGAGTCGGTGTGGATCCGTGTCCGATCAATGAGTTGACGACGAAAAAGCTTCGAGCTGCATTTGAAGAGCTACAGAGTCCGTTCCTTCGCAATCGCGCGCAGCGACTTCAGAAGAGCATGCAGAATGAAGATGGCACTGAAGAAGCAGTAAAGAGTTTCTATCGACACTTGCCACTACGTCACATGAGATGCGACCTGGATCATGAAGGTATGGCGACCAAGTGGAGTCGAAGAGATGGTGTCAAATTCTGTGAACGCTGCAACACGAGGATTGGAAATGATTGGAAGGACGTGATTGAGTACCGATCCGTGGATTACGCCGCCCGAGGTCGAGAATTGACAAACATTACCGCTTCACTTGCGGGTCGTCACCTCCAGGTTCTTCCGAATTCCTACAAGAAGTTGGCTGGGCGATCGCGTGTTTAAACCACATCGGAGGCGTCATGCGAGACATCAGCCACTTTCTCCTTCTCTCATGCTTTACTTCGTGGGACGTCGTTCCAGTCAAGTGACTCAACTGAGGTGAGCAATAACATAGGACAGGTAAACATGAATTGTAGCCATGTATGACGCACTGCCACACGTCTCAGATTTCCACGCATCATCATACATTTGATTAGGCCGATTACCTAAAAGCGGATTTCCCACCAGATTTGTGAAAATCCATACAAAAGTCAAGTCACGCCAATTCCTCATTCTTGAATTCGTCCAGTCTGCCTCAAGTCCCGATGCGTCACGACTGCAAATTCCACGCCTGGAACGAGCGGTTTAAAGCGACATTCCACAAGGAATCCAAGGCGTTGGCCATTGCGCCTCCCCCAGCAGTCGAAGACGTTCGCACCGCTGGAATCGCAGTGCACGATCAGGACGGACGCATCCGATTGGATGTGGCAGAAGAGGAGGAGATCGACTTGGACGCTCTACGACGGAGATCCAGGAGCACACTGGACGAGGATGAAGACCTGAAGCTCGAGAAAGCACACAACCCCCCAGTTCTCAACGTTTGCATCATGATTGTCGGCACTAGAGGAGATGTGCAGCCATTTCTGGCCATTGCACAACGTCTGCAACAGGACGGACATCGAGTGCGACTTGCAACGCATGCAATCTACCGAGACTTTGTCACGAGCTATGGGGTAGAATTCTACCCTTTAGGAGGGGACCCCAAGGAACTAGCGGCGTACATGGTGAAAACAGGTGGACACCTCATTCCGACCAAGATGGAGACGCTACAGAAGGACGTCCCTCGGAATATGCAGATGATTGATGAAATTCTACACTCAACATGGCCAGCAGTGTCAGCTGCTGACCCGGAAGGAGGAGGTCCTGGGGTCAAAGGTAAACCATTTCGAGCACAGGCCATTATCTCGAACCCTGTGACGTATGGACACATTCATGTGGCTGAACGTCTAGGCGTGCCGCTGCATATTATGTTTCCTCAACCATGGGTACCGACGACGGCATTTCCGCATCCATTGTCTAACATGTTGTACACTGGTAAACCACAGAAGAGGAATTACTTGTCGTATAAACTCGTGGATTTACTCATGTGGCAGGGCACAGAAGGTATCGTGAACGAGTTTCGGACACAAGTGCTGGGACTGCGCAAGATCCGCAAGGGAGATGGCGGACGTGATATTCTGCTGGATTTGAAAATTCCACATGCGTTCATGTGGAGCCCAGAGTTGGTACCGAAACCGAAAGACTGGGGTGACTTGTACGATGTGGTGGGAACCGTGGTGCTAGAAGGAACGGCATCAACGTACACGCCTTCACCAGAGCTCGAGGCGTTTTTAGGTAATGACGGTGGCCCGATTTTCGTTGGATTTGGATCTATGGTACTGGAGGATCCGAAGGCCACAACAAAAATGATCATTGATGCTGCTAAGCAGGTGAATGTGCGCGTGTTGATCCAGTCAAGCTGGAGTGACATGGCTGGAGACCTGGTGATACCCGATAATATTTTCTTTATTGGGAATTGCCCGCACGACTGGTTGATGCCTCGAGTGAGTGCTGTAGTGCACCATGGTGGAGCAGGCACGACAGCAGCGGGTCTGCTAGCAGGCAAGCCGACGTTTATCGTGCCATTTTTTGGAGATCAGCCGTTCTGGGGATGGGCTGTGGTTCGAGCAGGTGTGGGAGTCGCACCATGCCCAATTGAGGAGTTGACGACGAAGAAGCTGTGTGTTGCGTTTGAAGGTCTACGAAGCCCCAAAATGCGCAGTCGCGCGGTGGCTATTCAACAAAAGATGCAGATGGAGAACGGTGCAGAGGAAGCGGTTCGCTGCTTTTACCGCCATTTACCAGTGCAAGACATGCGTTGTGACCTTGATCATGAGCGCGTCGCGACAAAATGGTGTCAACATGACAAACTTAAGCTTTGCGAGGTGTGCAACTTTGTAATCGCATCCCAACCAGAGAACTTCGACCGGAAGGTGGTTGATTACCACTTTGTAGATTACACTGCTCGTGGTCCTGCTCATGGTTTTGCTGGGGCATCATCAGGTGCAGCCGCGTTCTTTCATGAAGTGGGTGGTGCCTTTAAAGACGTGATTGTAAAGCCTGCGAGAGGTTTCCGCGAAGAAGGTCCAAAAGGGGCAGTAATTGGAGTGGTGAAGGGGGTGAGTGGGCTTGTTATCCGCCCAGTACATGGTGTTGCGCTTTTTGCTGACCATATCGCTGCGGGACATGCAAATTACTTTAACGAATCCGGGCGCAGGAAGCGCGGAAGTGTGTTTGACAAGACGATCATGGCAGCTATAGGAAAAGAAAATGGCTTATCCGATTCGTACACTTCCGGCGGTAAATCAGAAGAAATTGAGACTCATCGATGCATTGGATCCAAGAAAGAAGTGCGGAGGAGGATAGAGCTTAACGTCTCTGACGAAGACAAACTGACATATCAAGCACGATTTCGCGAGATCATAAGTGAAAGGGAAAATGAACGGAACTCACTGGATCGTATTCAACGGAGTTCGTACTCTTCATCAAACGCCTCCGATATTGAAAGCGAAGGATCATCACCAAGGGAGGGCATATCAATTGTTTCTGCGGACGTCACGGCAAGTGGTAACATTGGTGTGAACTTTAATCTTGGAAGTAAAGTACCTGATACCATCAGCGAGTCGAAGATCGAGGAGTGGCGTCAGTACTCGAGATTGCAGAAGGTTAAGTCGGAGCGCATTTTGAAGATCTTTAAAGACACTGCAATACCGTCGATGAACATTTGCCTCGCGACAATTGGCACATGGGACAACAATGTGAAGCAGCTTGTCGCCATCGGTATGCGAATGGCTGCTGACGGACATCGTGTTCGAATTGCCGCGAACGAAGAATTCCGAGGTGAGATTACAGGACGTGGACTTGAGTTTTATCCTCTAGCTGGTGCAGTGGAAAACTTTCACGAATTTATCAAATACTTGCACGATACGAAGAATGCAAGTGTTATCCAGAAGCACAAGGCCGGTCGACCCGTTCGGGGGCCATTCAAAGACCTCATTTATTCGCTCTGGCCTGCAGCAAATGGTGCTGATCCTCATGGACGCGGCCAAAACATTCCTGGTAAGCACTTTCGAGCGGACGCTCTATTGTGGCATCCACTACTATTCGGCCATGTGCATGTTGCAGAACGACTGGGCATCCCGCTCCAGTGTTTCAGCTTGGTGCCGCTATCTCCGACATTTGCGATGCCTCATGTGCTGAGCTCGGTTTTCATGGATGATATCAGTCAGCTCGGTCGTGAGTTCAAGAAAACCAATTGGCTATCGTACGGTGTGGTTGATACGGTGTTGTGGCGAGGCATGGAAGACATTTTAAACGACTTCCGGGAGCATATTGGTCTGAGAGGGCACTCCAGTCAATCTAGCCCCCTTGTTGAGTGGCATATCCCGCATGTTTACCTTTGGAACCCCGCTTTATTGCAGAGGCCGGTTGATTGGGGCCGAGAGCTAAGTGTGGCAGGATACGTTACGCTCAAGGACGAGCGCGAAATGGACAAAATGCGCAAGTTCAAGTGGAGCCGATCCCTCAACGATTTCACGCTTGCGACGCGCAACCCAGTCATTTACTTTGGCGTGTCAAAATACTGTTTTGAATCGCTCCAAATCGATCGACTTCTGCGTCAAATTGATGATGCTGCCGAGCAAGCAAACGTAAAAATTATCTTCCAAGCTCGAGAAGGGAGATCGGGGCATTCGCTCTTCCACTCGGAAAATATTTACGAGGTAGAAACAAATTTCCCGTATTCCCTTATCCTTCGCAAGGTAGCGGCTACAATTCACTGGGGCGAACCTGCTATTGTGGAGGAGGGCCTTGCCGCGGGTAAGCCTATTGGAATCTGCGTTAGTCTGTCATCGCAATACTACGCAGCGTGCATGTGTGTGACTGCAGGAGTTGGTATTCCACCGATTGATCTGAGAACGTGTACGATCGAGTCATTGGTATCATCCTTCCAAAATATCATCCAGCCCGACATTCGGGAAAAGGCACAGGAACTTGCAAAACCTTTCAACCTGAGCAAGCACTTGAAAAGGCTGTGGGGAATTTTTACATGAACCTGCCATTACGAGCAATGCGCTGTGATGTGGACGAAAACAAAATTGCTCGCATCTATGACCCTCACCTGGAGCTGAAACTATCCTTTGAAGCTTACATCGCAATTCAACCGCTTCGCAATCATGACGACTCGGACGACGTATCTTATAAACCATTGTGGTACGATGGTCACCGTCCCGCCAAGTTCTCGCTTCGAGATTTTGCAGATGATCAGGAACCACTTGATGCTAAACCGACACACGGACTGGAGTCAATTCGTAAAGCGCTGACGTCTTTTGCTTCTCATGAATCGACCGACTCGGTGCCTGAACCCTCAAGATCAGTTTTGTCGCGACTTACCAGCCGGGTTGCCATGGTGGTGGAAAAACCGAAATATTGGTCCACGCCAGAGGAAGAAGCGACCGAAAGTAAAGCAATCATGGCAGCATATGAGAGAGTATTACAGCAACACACGATTCAGCAATCCATCTCAAAGCCACGAAAGTCATCATGTGCCGTCTCACTAGCGATTCACTAAGCTACTCGCAAGTTGTGAGGCGCAACGTAGTCCAAAAATTAGATGGGAACATGAGTCTTCTTTACTTCTTTGATGATTTTCCATCTACCTGATCCTTACATATGCGGTTCACCGGGAATATTTGAACCTGCTACCGGTAGTTTGAAATGTTGATGCAGTCAGAAAGATAATTATGATTGATTGCGCTAGGACATTTGATCTTCACCTGAAATATTTACCCACCAGCTCGGCAGTCAGATTTTTGCACTTCTATGAAGTGTTGATGCTCTCAGAAACATTATGTTGCATGTAGGACGGTTCATCGGCCAATTGCTTGTGCAGTACATGTACTAGCATATTTTACTCCATAATAATGCGTACTGAGCACATTTTCCTGACTGACCTCTTCATCGTATCGCCCAAGGACTCGCAATCTACAGTTGTTAAACTGTACTGTAATGAAGAAGACCACGATGTATCTTGCAATTCACGCCTTGCTGGGATCACCTGATAATGTGCTGATATCACCACATCAGTTCTCAGAAATGTTAGGTAAACATTCAGCCCAGGTTGTAACTTTACAATGTACTGGTAAGCAATAGAACATCAACATTGTTGTACTTACGTAACTATTCTAAACATTATGATTGGAATACGAATTTACACTGCTGCACAACATACGCTTTGTGAAACTAAAGTGCATGCACATTGCTACTAAATGTAAGTAAATACAATGCTTATTTGCATCATGACAGTATACTACAGTGCACGGTGGCAACTTTAATCGACAGGTGCATGTTGTAAGTTTCAAGCAACTTGTAACTTTGCGAGAGACCAAGCCGACAAGGTTCAAATAATACCTTGAAGCTACAAGTCAATACTAACCCAGAAAGTGCAATTAAACATCACTGCAATTTGAAGTTCAAAGTTACCGCGCAAAGCCTTGCGGTTCTCAATCCAAGGATGCTGCCAACGTTCTAGCGTCATGCTAAACTGCGTAGCGTTGTACTAGAATTGTACAAGTTCCGGACTGCACGTACAAATGTTGATTGCGGGGTTCTGGGGGTGTTGTGCTGCAATTTTACAACCTCTAGCTTGCAAGGACTGATCCCCTATATGTAAGCGCAGAGCTGTAAGGTTTGATGACGCGATGAGAGGCGGAGTTTGTGTCAGAATTGCCCGCGATGAATCCATATCTGTACTGTACTATTAATTAAGTACTGTACAGCGTACGGTACTTGGCAGCGAGCTTTGCAGCACCACACCCCATGTCACCGTCAAGAGCTGTTTCCCTTCGAGTACAACCAACTTCAACGGATACCCTTTTATTCGAGCGCAGGTGTTACTTCGTTGTGCATTTGCGCTCGCTCTCTGACATGGAGATGCTCAGGTATAAACTTCAGAAGATCCGAAAACTAAAAGCAAATTAATCTGAGGGTCTGTCACAGTTTGCAGTGAATGAGTGCGTGCGGTGAAATGCATTCACTCGGTGGGGACGACGACTTGAGCGGAAGTCTGCGTTAACACAGTAGCTTACACAAATCGAGCACGAGCCTCAAAGGCCGTACAATCTTCAATACTCCCTTTCTTCGCAAATCCGGTGTTGGCTCTTCGCTCGTTTCTGTCGCTAGTTAAACACTAAAAAGCATGTATGCTCGTCAAAAACCCGCGAAAAAGGACTGATGCTTGCTCTCTGAAATATAGGCTGACAATTGGTAAGCGTGGACATGATCATGTCAGCTACACCTTTCACTTTCTCTTTAACCTCACCACTGAGAGATTGATTCTTCATCAAAAAGCGTCGTGGGCTTTTGGGCTGTGCCAGTTAACGTTGCTATGCGTAACTAACTGTGACTGCCAGTTCGTGTCAGTCCACCCGATCTGGTTTGCAACGCACCACACGGTAAACAGTGTAGAAGCAACAGCTGATGGGATGCCCGCAAGTGTGCGGTGCGTGGCGTCCTATCAGGTGATTGGTGCTGGTCGCTCTCTTCTTTGCGCCTTTTTAGGAATCCGGTGCAATATACACAACAATCTTGAGGGGATGCTTCATCAGTATTTTTTAATTCCGTGTACAGAAATCGGGGCCTTACTAAAATCGAGATGTTTCCAAGTGTAAGTTCGTATGTACACATCTCAGCCCATGCAGGACTGTAGAGATTTGAGGGGGGACAACAATCCACCATTGGCCTCCAAACTTCGACGCGTGGTCGACGATGCCGTTGTCACGCGAGATACGGAGTGCGGGTTGCTTGTGGTACATTGTACAGGTAGATGGGTAAACGACCGCGTGACCGAACTCGGGATCCGACCGTGAAAGTCTCCGTTCATTCCTCAATTTGCCTCCTCGGTCGCAGATCAACCAGCCGACCACCCAGCAAGCAAGTTTCGCGATGGCTATCAACGGAAATTACCAAGCCATGGAGCCTGCTCCGGAGAACAAGTCCAAGTCCCGCAAAATCCTCACGTCGTTGACATTCTGGATCATCGTCGGCATGGTCGTTGGTATTCTGCTGGGTCAGTTTGCTCCGGATTTCTCGGAGAAAGCGGCTCCCATGAAAAATATTTTCCTGCGTACCGTGCAGTTCATCGTGTTCCCACTCGTGTTCTCGTCGCTGGTGGTCGGTATCGCCGACCAAAAGGACATGAAGCAGCTCGGTCGTATGGCACTCAAGTCGATCATCTACTTCGAGATCGTCACCACTTTGGCTCTCATCGTCGGTCTTTTTGCCGTGAACATTGTCAAACCCGGCAAGGTTGGTCTCACCCAAGGTGATGACTACGAGAGTGAGAACACGTCGACCTTCACTTTTGAAAAGTGGATTGAGCACTTGACCCCAAGACGTGGGTGAGATGATGGGAGGTTCCGGTTCGTCGGAACTGCTCCAGGTCCTCGTTGCTGCCATCCTCACTGGTGTTGCTACCGCTCAGTTGAAGGAGGAGCACAAGCGTCTTATCGTCGAGATGGCTCGTGCTGTCATGGAGATGATGTTCAAATTCGTGGACATTGTCATCTGGACGGCCCCCATTGGTGTGTGCTTTGCCATTGCCGATGCGATCGGATCGAACGGTCTGTCGGCTCTGGGAAGTCTGGGTGCTCTTGTCGCCACCGTCTACGTAACTATTATTCTTTTCATTATCGTCGTGTTCGGCGGTGTCTGCTTCTGGTTCAAGATCAACATCACTGAGTTCCTCATTGCTATGAAGGAGCCTCTTATCATTGCTTACACTACGGCTACGTCTGAGGCCGCTCTTCCCAAGGTGTTTGAAGCTCTTGAGAAATACGGTGTGTCCACGCACGTTTCGGGTTTCGTCGTTCCTTTCGGCTACTCGTTCAACCTTGACGGCTCGACCCTCTACCTCTCACTTGCATCCGTCTTCTGTGCCAAGCCTCAGGAGCTGACAAGTCGATTGGTGAGCAATTGTCATGGTGCTCATGCTCATGATTTCGTCTAAGGGTGTGGCTGGTGTGCGTTCGGCTACGCTAATTGTTATTGCGTCTACCCTTGATCAGTTCGACATCCCGTCGTGGCCCGTGGCCCTTATCCTCGGTGTGGACTGGATCATGGACATGCTTCGTACACTGACCAACGTCATGGGTAACTGCTTGGCTTCGGTCGTGATGGCCAAAATGGAGAATGAATTCCGTACGGAGGAGTGGCAGCGCGAGCACCACCTGCAGGGTGATGACAAGGTGAGCGTTATGGAGGAGAAGATGAGCCATGTGTCAGCAGTGTCGGCCGTTGAGGAGGGTCGTCGCTAAGACCTTAGTGTAGTATGTTAGTACTGTTTGGCAGTACGATGCAGCACAACCCGTATACCAATAATGTCTAAACACGTTTGTAACCTTGAATGGTAGAGCTATCTCCATAGTTTTGTGCAAGGAATTTCATGCTAATTGTTCTAGTAGTTTGTTCTACTAACTTGGACGCTGAAGTACTACGTACGGTAGTTCTCTGAGATTTATTTCAGAGTTTCAGTTTCATAGTTATGAGATGATCTCACTCCCCTCTGATTTATTCTTTTGTCTAATCCTTTTGAAAGCATTTCCTTTGTGTATGTCGTATTTGAAAGGTTTCTTTACAAAGCTCAAGTTAAACGAAAGTACCTAGAAGTCGATAAATCTGATACCCTGGCTAAAGCATATTTTTCACGTAATGTTAGGGGTAACATCCACAGTAAATTTACGCTGAAATTTATTGCTAGCAAAATAGATTAGTGGTTGCTCAAACACTTAGATCATCAATATACTGTGAGTGGAGACTTGAGCATACTTATAGACTTTCTGGCTAAGAAGAGCACATCGGTACTTGTAATGAATGACGAACTAATGTTACCGACATCGTCTGACCGTGCTGAGCATGACATGACGTCAAACACTTACTTTCAACTCACTGGTATCCCACTACACTTCACCTTTGGCCCATCAGAGATTCATGTTATGACGTGCGATAACCAATCGATATCCATCACCTGAGCTATTCACTGCTTCAATCGCTTTCGATTATCGACTGTTATTCTGTCTTTGGTAGAGCTGGTGGACATTCTCGTCTTGTACAGAGGGTCATAAATACACGGGTAGGACATTAGCTAGGTAAACTTAAATCCAAATAATTGATTGATTTCGATGTACTTCTTCGCGAATGTTATAGGTATGGCGAATTCAGTGTTGTCGAGTAGTGTCGAACCCTCGGCAATACGCCATTTCTCCTTTTTCAAATTTCAGAGCTTCTTCGTGCTACAGCACGGCATTGTTCTACTAGAAGTATAGTCTATCTTAAGCTTGCTCATTCTCATACTACTATAACAACTAAAATTGTTTCTAAGATTTGTCAAATGTGATGAAACGACATAAATGTAGGCAATGTATTGTTCGTGAGTCATAGTACCGCTTCCTACATCACACTCAAAGTGTTCAACACCTTCCTTATCAGTCTTCTCTGCGTGTGCTACGGCAAATGACTGAACCTTTTACTGACAGCTATGGTGCATCATGCGACGATAATGCGTACACTCGTTTGATGCCTTAGCGACGACCCTCCTCAACGGCAGACACTGCTGACACGTGGCTCATCTTCTCCTCCATAACGCTCACCTTGTCATCGCCCTGCAGGTGGTGCTCACGCTGCCACTCCTCCGTACGGAATTCATTCTCCATTTTGGCCATCACAACCGAAGCCAAGCAGTTACCCATGACGTTGGTCAGTGTACGAAGCATGTCCATGATCCAGTCCACACCGAGGATAAGCGCCACAGGCCACGACGGGATGTCGAACTGATCAAGCGTCGAGGCCATCACAATGATCGCGGCAGATCGCACACCAGCCACACCCTTAGACGAAATCATGAGCATGAGTACCATGACAATCTGTTCACCAATCGACTTGTCGACGCCTGAGGCTTGGGCACAGAAGACGGATGCAAGTGAGAGGTAGAGGGTCGAACCGTCAAGATTGAACGAGTAGCCAAAGGGGACAACGAAACCAGACACATGCGTGGACACACCGTACTTCTCGAGGGCGTCAAACACCTTGGGCAGAGCGGCTTCAGACGTCGCAGTCGTATAAGCAATGATAAGTGGCTCCTTCATGGCTACCAAGAACTCGATTGGATTGATCTTGAACATGAGGCACACAGCCCCAAAGATGACAATGATGAAGAGGATGATCGTCACGTAGACCGTGGCGACAAGAGCACCCAGACTTCCCAGAGACGATAGACCATTTGATCCGATCGAGTCAGCAATGGCAAAGCACACACCAATGGGGGCTGTCCAGATGACAATGTCCACGAATTTAAACATCATTTCTAGAACAGCACGTGCAAAGTCAATGATCAGTTGTTTGTGCTCGTCATTGAGCTTTGAGGTAGCAACACCCGTTAGAACAGCAGCCACGAGAACCTGAAGCAGTTCCGAGGACCCAGAACCGCCCATCATTTCACCCCACGTCTTCGGTGTTAGATGCTCAATCCACGTCTCGAAGGTGAAGCTTGAGGTCGAATCACTGTCGTAGTCGTCACCCTCCGTTAGTCCGACTTTGCCGGGTTTGGCGATGTTAACAGCGAGGAGTCCAACAATTAAGGCCAGTGTCGTGATGATCTCGAAGTAGATGATCGACTTGAGTGCTAGACGACCGAGCTGCTTCATATCTTTTTGGTCGGCGATACCAACCACCAGCGATGAGAACACGAGTGGGAACACGATGAATTGGATCGTCCGTAGGAAGAGGTTCTTCATGGGGGCAGCCTTCTCCGAGAAAGTGGGGGCGAACTCACCGAGGATGATACCGATGATCATTCCCACGATGATCCAAAACGTGAGCGACGTGAGCATCTTGCGGGTCCATGACTTTTTTCCAGGAACAGAATGTTCCATGGCCTGGTAATTGTCATTGATGGTCATTTGGAACCTCGCTATGGCGGACGTAAATTCGGGAATGAATGGAGATTTGGTGGGGATCTGTTGAGACTGTCGGCCAATTCGTGCACTTCCGATCGTTTACCCCTCTACATGTTGCACTTGTACCGCAGACTCCGTATGTCATCTACATAGTGTCCCTCCTCAGATACTAATCCATTAATTTCTTAATTGTTACCGATGCAACTTTCGTTACCAAGTTTCAACACGACTTGGAAGCTTGTTTTTTCAGGATAATTGGAATCATTTCAATGGAATGTAAGGCAGAATCATGCGTCGATGTCGTTTGGCAAACAGCTAAGGTCGTGTACAAATGATGCATGTAAATGGAAAGCATCTCCCTCCATCAGTGCACCGTACAGAGAAAAGTACCAGTAGATTTATTTCACTGGGGGCACCCTTGCTCGGAAAGTTACTTGGGTGCCGCTGCACATTATCGATTAACACCACGGTCGACGTGAAGCGAATGTAGTCTTTCGAATGTGCTCGAATTTGGCAAACTCTAGCTAAATTCCTGACAAGAATGCATTTACATAATGTGTGCATCTGATGCATTTCAACTTCAATTTGGAGGATGCGCTGTTATTGGGGCACCTTTACGACATGATAGTGGACATTGCAGCTACATTACTCTGATGGTGATGCAATCGTAATGGACCAACATCATTCGCTTGAAACCAGTTTTCAAAAACCGCTACCTTCAATTACTTGTCACGGCATCAAAAGGTGATGTGGAAAGTGGTAGTTCTTGATTCGTGAATCTTGAAGGCAACAAGTGGGCATGCAGCCACTCAGCTTTCCTTAAAGTACATAGTCACGGTGCTAGATTTCTGCGGATGTATTGCTTGCTTTGACAACATTAATGCAAAATACAAGTGATGTGCATGCATGTGTCAGCTTGGGTGTGCCACGTTGCTTTACTTTCACTATCATTTTCACCAAGGTGACTGCAAAACCACGAATTATGTCGCAAACAGTTTACACCGTATACATGTTTTGGTAGCATGAACCGTATTTCACTCGTTATCATTTTGTTAACACTTTACCAGTGTTCTTAATTCTCCGGTAGGATGCCTTCAAAGCTGCTATCTTTGTTGTCACGTTTTCGTTGCAGCATAGCTCGGAAATTCTTCGGGATGTCGTCTGGATTGTGAATACGACGGATATCCGCCGCTGGGTCCAGCCGACTGCGTACTATCGAACGCTTAGGGAGAAGACCTCCCATAACACGCTTCTCACGCGGACGAATAAGTGGTAGAGTACGAGCTCCCATTCCGACATTACTGACGAGTGCAAGCTCATCGGGTGTACTGCTTCTTGAAGATGACGGATTAGCAGAAGAACCAGCAATCAAGTCGTTCAGTGCTTGATCAGCAACGCTTTGAGTTTGCACGGCTGTCTGCATTCCACTCGAGGAATTACTGACAAGTGAATGAGATAACATTGATGTTCGTCGACGACGTGGTGAACCAGAAATGGAAGAACGTTGCAATCGCTCGTTTCGAGAAGAATCAAAGATCTTGAATCGCACTGAGGAAACTGCTTCGTTTAGTGGCTGAATCGCGTGTTCCTTGGAGTCTGAGTCAATGAAAGTGAATGTCTTCTTGTCCGGTTTCGACTATTGTTCAGCCATGAAAACTGTTAGCACAGATTAAGATGGAATCGTAAAGCAATTTCTTAACTCACTAGATCAACAGGTCGCATTACAATGGCTGTGACTCGGAAACATGCCTCACCATCCCTGAAAAAATGTATCAAGATTTAATCCTTAACACCGTTACCTTCGAAAATAAGCTGTGCAAACTTACAAAAATGCGCGTCCAATAAATTGCGAAAGCAGCGAGTGTTTGGTCCAGCCAGCTTTTCTCACAAATTCGCTCATGTCCAGGACCTTCAGAGCATTGAGTGGGTTTTTCGCTGCGCCATCCCAACAAGAAATCTATACCATAGACAAAAGCCATACAATGCTTCAGTACCACGAAACTCTTTTCAAGTTCCTTCGCGTCATGCATTACCTCGCCGCGTGTAACTTTCACGATAGTAACGAGATCCGTGATTTCACCATTAACGTCTGCAATTTTTCGCTTGAGATATGATGGTGTTGCTAATGTCCGTGACTCCCCATTGCTGCTACCAGGAAATGGGCTACTTCGTCGACTGAGCATCGCCACAGCCGACAACGCCAAGCTCTTTCGGCCAATACGACCTAATGGTCCTTCACCAGCTACATCACCTTCAACATCATCCTGTTTCTTTGATGCAGTCTGCGCTGCTGTTCGTGAGCGGTGACCGGACACACATATCCAGACTTCGCCAGGTTTGGGCATTGTGTCTTCCAGCAAGAAATTCTCACGGGGCTCTGAAAGGAACCGTTGAGTGCACTAATGGTGCAGCTTTTGATAAAGACGGACGTTGACGGCTGAAGGGCATTGGCGATAGAATCGTCTTTTGTGATGCCTTCGTCCAATTCGTCGTCGTTCATGTCGAGCTCCTCAGGAATAAACGATTGTGAATTGGTCGATATTAGCGACCGGCGTCGCTGAGGCAGCCATCCCCACTCACAGTATGATCGTGAGGATGCATAAGTAGTTGGTCGTCCTAGCTGCCAACAGCGATGTCGACCTCCGAAACTACCAACATAGACACCATCTAGTGTCCAAAGACTGACATCGCCATCAGCACACGAAAATATCACGAATAACTCTGACACACGCGCTACGTTCTCAACAAATTCTGCGCAAAGCACTCTTCGACTTTGGCGCCGAGAGCGAATTCACTGGTCCTGTATGACCATGTGAGGCACTACCAAGATGCCATGTACATATCAATGCAAGTTCAACCCCTTCGTGATTTCGAGCCACACGAAGTTCCCACACTTTGACACAGCCTGTGGCGCATCGACGGACACAAGATGAGTATTCGCTTTATCGCATCGCAGAACGGTGACAGGCTCTAGATTCGATATACTCCGAGAATCATCCCCATTTTGCGTTGATACATTGAGCGGAATTTCTGCTTGCGTTCCCATGGATCGGTCGAAACATAGCAGTATGCCTCGCTCACCAGCGGCAAACAGAAGCTCGAGTTTTTCCGCGTACCAAAGAGACTCAATTGGACCTGGATCGTGATGAAGTGGGGCCACCAGTTCGCCGGAGTTGAGAGACCACAGCAATACAAGTCCATCAAACCTGCGGTGGCCACATAAGCAGGCGGCAGATAAGCCAACGCTAATATGTCCATCGTATGATGCTGTCGTCTACGACGACGCCTTCCACGTCTACCATGTCCAATTTCTTCAGAATCATGAACATCATCGTCACCGTCGCTATCTGGTGGAAGCACATGTACTGGAAGTGCCTCGGATTCGTCGTTCTTGTCGGCCCAAACGAAGAGCTGTCGGTCCCAGCCCACGGAGCACACAAATCTTTGGCAGATAAAGTCTCCCATACCTACGCGTAAATTTCGTTCAATGTCCATAATGCTGGTAACTTCATGTTGTCGATAACGAGAGGTCTCCGACATTCGTGCAATTTGTGAGGTTCCGAATTGTCGAGCGCTACGAACAGGACCTTGTGTAGATTCTCCAGGTTGAGATCGAGGAGTTGAGTTCGCTGGAGGGACTGGTGTGGGGTGATCTTGACCGTGTTGAAGCCGTACACGAGTCGGCGATGGTAGTTCTGTTTGAGCCATCAGCACTGAGTTGCCGCGCCTACCTTCGTGATCCATTCCGAAAGATGCTGGCAACAGCATAATGTCTCGTGGTTTGCGCTTTCGAGGTGCACTGACAGTAGTAACTACGTCTGCAGCACGGCAGGCCTCCTAATGCATCGTCGGGTAGTGCAGCAGTACTTGATACTGTACCCGCTGTCGCTGGTGTAGTTGTGAATAACAATGACCTCACCACAGGGGGCTCCTTCTTGTGGAATTGTTTGACGAGAGCTCCATTGCTGAAGTTCCACATCTTGAGTTGTTCACCGTCGTGTGAGCCCGTAAGAAGTCTTCGACCTGCATGGTCGAAAGCAATACTCGTCACAGGATTGGAGCCATGGGCATGTGAAAAGCTAGAAATCTCGTCACCAGTTTCAGCACTCCAAGTCTTGATTGAAGACTCCGTATCCATTGTAGCCGTCACTACCTGATGAAAAACGTTGTTGTAGCAAGCTAGCCGTATAGGACGTTCCACTGGGACACCACCACGCATTTTTACTCTCCTAGACGCGGCGAGTGAAGCTACAGGACCCTCATCTCCTTCATCACTTGTGAATCTGATCCACCAGCAGCTTTCACAGTCCAGCGAGTAAGCTGTGTTGTTGCAGTCATGAGACATGGTTGTTGCCGTCGAAAAGCAGTGCAGATACTCTGTTCTCGACACTTAAACTCGCTCCACCAGTCCCCAGTATATAGAGATGCTGTTCCTGAACCTCCGTGACTGGAGACACCAGAGCTACTAACTGAATTGCCACCTCTGTGGCGATCTACGACAAAAGTCTGGAGACAGCGGTGGTTTCTAACATCCCAGACTTTGACGGTATTGTCTGCTGCAGCAGCAGAAACGATCTGGAAATTATCATCATCACTTACGAGGTGGTGAACAGAACTTGTATGGCCTTTGAGGGTAGCAACAGCGCGTTGAGAGCTGTAAGGGTTCCAGATGTGAATATCTCGTTCCATTCCACAACTTGCAATTAGTCGTGTGCTAGCACACCACGCCAAATCGAAGACCCCTTTGCGGTGACGAGTATATTCAAACTTGACTACCAGTCGATCCACATCCAG
>VOQZ01000371.1:0-70119 GCA_008079305.1 Phytophthora palmivora | reverse complement strand
ACATTGGGGCACTCTGCCAGAATGGGAAGATGGCGCTACCATAGCCACATCCTAGCTCGAGGACTTCCACTACGTCTCTCTCCGGTCTATTCAGGTCAGGGAACTCCTTGATGAGATAATTGCGAGGTTTGTAGACCTTGCCTAGACGAGTAAATTATATGAAAATACGGAGTTAGCTTGAATTGGTGCGTGAAATGCATGGTGAACCAACCGTTGTTGCGCTGGTGGAAGACGTCCCACTTGTCCTTGGCCTCTTTAGCAAGATGTTGCGTCTCAAGTAGCCAATCTTTCTCCTCATCTACTGTCACTTCAGCATCCTCCTCTTGCTGACATTCTCGTGCAAGGTCCTCCCACTCAAAGTCATGTGAATGGAGTTGCACCTCACGCTTGGCCATTTTGGCAAATACAAACGTTCGTGATGCGAAGGTTGTCAATGTCGTTAAACAAAGGTGTGTTAGAAAAATAATAGCATTTCTCTACCTCGTTTTAAGGAAATTGTTATATTCTCTAATAATGACTCTTCAGTTTTCAAAAACCAAATGACACCGGAGAAGGAGAAGCGTAAGAAGCGTAAGGGCCGCGTGAAGAAGGACCCGAGCACTGCCAAGCCCCATGACAAGAATGCTGTGAGGACAGGTCACACGGTCTGTGTCACCCGCGTTCCATCAGCATTGTGTGCTAGTGAGCGCACAGTACGAAGCTTTTTCGCCGAATACGGCACACTGGTGTCCGTCACGGTGCGTCAATGGCAAACATTCAGCCCAAAGCTTCAAGCTTGACATGTACTGCCACATTTACTGATGACAGATCCACCACAATTTTTTGGACATGGAACCCGACGGATTCATGTACTTAGAATATGCTGAAAAGGAGGAGGCGGAGGCTGCAGCCGCTGCAGTGAAGGACAAGACCGTGGGTCTGGCAGCAACCGACGTCAAGTTTAGGAGGACAGTACAACCTGCTGAACTCACGGAAATGAAGGCTGCATTAGCGCTGCCTCGAGGTGAACCGAAGTTCCAGGTGGACGAGAGCATGAAGGACATTTTACTTGGCAGACAAGAGATCAGCCGGTTCTCGCAGAGTCAACAAGAACAAGCCATGGATGAAGACGACTTAATTCTTCAAAGTCTGTCGCAACATTCGTTTGTAAGCTCGCAACCGAAGAGGAAGAAGAAACGCCGTAAACACTCGGACGACGACGCAACTTCGAAAAAGCCAAAGAAGTCCAAGAAGACAACGAAAGTGAAGTCCCACAAGGTGGCGATCCCGACCGAGTAGACAAGAATACAGACAGGAAGGATAGTTCAACGATATTTTAGACTACTGATACAGTTTACTTACTGCAACGACGAAGACGAGCGCTTCTCTTTCATTCGACGCAGAAGCAGTTGCATACGCTCGCTGGACGAGCATGTGCATAGTGTGTGCTCACAAGTTGGACATTGTTGCAATTTTGCCTTCTTATTGGGGAGTGCGCTGTTGCTAAACGAAGCGACAGGAGCTTCACGACGCGGCGTAATTGTCCCCGAAGCTGCCAGTTTTGTTGATTCTATTGATGGCTGGGGTACACGTACTTCGTCTTCGTCCGACGATGCAGAAGCGAAGTCATCGGAGCTTGAGGGTAGCTCCACAACTTCAAATTCCTCGTCTCCAGATCCGTCTTCCCAGTCGTCGTCGCCATCCTCTTCCTCATCGATGCTAGTTGTTGTGGTGGCTGTGTGCGCAGGATCAGCAACGTCGATTTGGAATGTATTAGAACTCTGGTTAGCACCGAGAGGTGCAACAAGCGTCGATGCCACTTTTCGCTTTGCACGCTTGAGAGAACCATTCTGAAATCTGGTAACTGAAGATGAAGCGGAACCATCAATGCTCTTTCCCACGATTCGTCGCTCCAACGCAGCAAGAGCGCGTTTCATGCGCTCATCACCTGGCTGGCTCAAATTCTGTAGACGAAGAGGATGTCGTATGCGTGGAGAGGATACACTGTTAATGTTATCTCGAGATTCCTCCTTCGAGAGTATGCACCATGTGACGGAGGCGAGATTGGGGACTGAGAGGGCGTCTTCAGAGAATTAGTACTGATGGCAGATTGGTTGTCAGAGTCAGACACTTGCTCGAATGTAGCTTCATCATCTCCATTCTCATCGATACCATCATCATCGTCGGTTAGTTCCATTTGCTCAAAGTCTGAGTCGCTTTCTTCGTTCTCAGATGATAATAACTCATCCTGTTCATAGTCACTGTCATCGTCCTCTTCGTCTGTTTCCTTCCGTGTCATCCGCGACTCCATGAGAAAAGTAGCTTGAGGCATCCGAGAGAAATCTACATCTACTGCTGGAGTGGCGATCAGATCGGAAGGCATTGTAATTGGCATAAACTCCTGCTCTTGATCGTTTCTGAAGGTGACAGGTTGGCCATTTCCGCCACTACTCTGGGCATTTGACTGAAGAGATTCATTGTCCATCACACCAACATTCAGCGGGTTCCTCTGCGATATATCCTTGTCATCGTTGCCTTCGTTCATAAAGGATGGCCAGTTGTGTTTGCATGTCGAGTTGAGGAGGGCGGCAGGATTAATAAACGACCACGACGAGAAAAACAGAGCTGGATGCAAGTTTTTCGTTTTGCAAGAAGTAGCATCGGATCCTTTCTTCTGAGCTTCGGCGCGAAGAGCAGGATTGCTGAGGGGAAATTCAGGAACAGAGTCACCTACGGGTAGGGACGTGAAAGTATCCCGCATTCCTTGCCGAAGCAGGTGTAGCTGGAAAGCTGCATCCAATTTTGCCTTCTCTGCTTCTCCTTTCTGTCGCAGCATTCGATTTCGTAATTTGTCCTCAAAGTACTCCTTCATGGAAATCGCTAGCTCCAGCGAGTCATCTTCAGGTGCCGTCAAACCTATTTCTGCCAAGTCAGATCGGAATTTCGCAACTAGCCGCTCCCATCGCTTTCTAATCTCAAGACGGCTCCGATGTGGTAGATATTTCTTGGCGAGATGAGCAAAATGATATTTTTCCTTGTGTAGCTCAACGAGGCCACGAGCAATTCGAAGATCCTCTTCAAGCAGCCAACTATTGCTGTGAGATTGAAGCGGGGCCTTCGAGTGTAACGCTTTCACAGCATTCATTTCAGTCTTTGGACGGATCAAGTACTTAAACCGATGCCGGATGTTTTGTGTCGTCTTGGTCGGAAGAAAGTGCTTTTGAATTTGCTCCCACGAGTCCGCTTGTGAGCCAAATCGCTTCGCACCGTGGGCCAACAGCACGTCTTCAGTAGTCGAATATCCTTTCTTGCTTTTCCGGCGTTTCTTCGCGGATACCAAATGTGTATCCAGCTGCAACATTTGCTCTTGAATGGCACGATCGCGCTCTTCAAGAGAGCACCCTCGTGCAAAACCCGCTGAGAGTTCGTCTACTGTTTGCGATCCCACCAATTCAAACATCGACGGATGGGCTACCGCTGCATGCGCTGCTGTCAGCGACCTTGTCACACGTCTAGACGCCAAATAATTGTCGGTTGCACTCATGTTACCAATTTTCCTTTCCGAATCAGTGGGGTCATTGGCAGAAGAAATCTTGTTAATATCAATACCATCAACGTCGCAAGTCGACCCACTCATATTCCCCGTCATCGCTGGAGTCAGTCTTGACAATAACGCGTTTTATCCTTGAGAGCCTTCTCTCCTCGCTGTTGCAACTCTTCAATCATTGCTCGACACTCAGCCAGCTCCGGTGTGGGCTGTTTACTCGATAAGAGATGATAAGTCTGTAGCAACAACTGTAGATGCTTGTGCATCTGCGATGCTAACTGAATACACTGAGCTTGCGTAACAGCTCCTTGTCTACCTCGTAGCACAGCCGGTATATTAACCGACACATTGCAAGGCAAGTTCACCGGTTGCTTGGTTGCAGCTGGAACCTCTTTGCCTAAACTTCCATCCACTGATACAGCAGTTGGCGTCACGTCACAATTATTGTCCACGGTCAGCAGCTCGTCCCTATGTGGCTCCAGTGCTGGCATAGCAACTGCAGTCGACAACTTGGGAAACGTCATGTGTGTCGAGTCCAGCAGCAGATCAGTCAGCTCTTTCCTGGAGATGCCTCGCCGAGCATCTTCGTCCTCATGCTCGTCCTCTTCTTCCTCTGGTCGATATTCTTCATCTTCCTCATCCAGGAATGACAGATTCTCCTGTTCATTAGGCAGTAAACTCGACAGGAACCGCTGATATTCTCGGTCCTCTTCCGTCTCCACAGCTGCCTGCACCAATTAATACGTTCGTTAGATCACAAACAAGAGCATCAACAATGCGTCATCAGCGTGTGCTAATTTTGGCGCTAAATCTAAAAATAAATTCCAAGTTCAGAGTTTGGCGCCAAAAAATGGCTACATCGTACCAAGTCAAATGAAGTGTCTGGGAGTGAGGCTTCGAGCGCGTCGATGGGTACGCCTACAAGCGAGAATTTGGTGCGTGTGCGAGTTGCGATGGTATCTGCGTCTGTTTCAGCGTTTAGATCGTTAGGCTTGACGATCTCGTCGTCCGCCATAGCAGCCCCGCGCTGATAGAGATTTGGCTCGAGTCTACGCGCGTTGAGGAAATCTGCGACGTGTGATGGTCCGTAAAACCTCGAAGAAAAACCTCATTCGGTGAAATAATATGTAGAATTTATACGAGTTTGGAGCAGTAGCCAAGTACGTCAGCGAAACGACACTTGCATCATAGACAGTCGCAGTGTTGATACACTCACTAGCTCGCATTCATTCATTATGCAATTTACCAGCCATTAGCCAAGTTCATTCATCTCTTACTACACTCTTAATGATCCCTACTACTTCCTATCCGATACCAACCGCTTTGGGAAGCATTGTGGACACCTCCAAGGTAGAGACCAAATCCAACGTAGTGTTCGAGACTACGGGTAATTCCAACATCGATACGGAATTCCGCTCTAGTCCCGACTACAAACCCTTTGCACTGGGCAAGGAGTTTGTGGCTGGCTTCGAAAGTCAGACGCCGCCTTTCGGCTTCAACGGCCTTGGTGAGCTCGTGTACATGCGCACATACTCGCGCGTCAAGACGGACGGCACCAAGGAGCGCTGGTTCGAGACGATCGAACGTGTGATCAACGGCACCTTCAATATGCAGAAGAAGTGGCTACAGCAGTTGGATCAGCCTTGGAACGAAGAAGAGATGAACCACGTCGCTCAAGAGATGTACACACGTGCGTTCCAGATGAAGTTCATGCCGCCTGGGCGTGGGCTATGGGCTATGGGATCGCCGATCACGGATGAGCGCGGCCTTTACGCTGCACTAAACAACTGCGCATTCGTGTCTACGGCTGATATTCTGGAGCTCGACACGCCAGCAAAGCCTTTTTGTTTCTTGATGGAAGCTGCAATGCTTGGTGTTGGTGTGGGATTCGACACAAAGGGTGCAGGTCAGGTAATAGTACAAGGCTGCGACGAATCCAAGACAAATGTGTACGCCGTCCCGGACTCTCGCGAAGGCTGGGTAGAATCCGTGAAGATGCTGCTCGAGGCACACTTCTTGCACCAACCCGCGTTGAAGTTCGACTACTCTTCGATCCGTCCTGCTGGTGCGCCAATCAAAGGTTTTGGTGGCATCTGTTCCGGTGCCGGATCACTGACTGCGCTGCATACCGCCATTGATTCAATCCTCAAACCACTTGCCGGAATGGCGTTGACTGCGCGTGGAATTGTAGATATCATGAACCAGATGGGTGTGTGTGTGGTGTCAGGAAATGTTCGTCGTACAGCAGAGATTGCTTTCGGCGACTATAACGATGAGGAGTATGTTGACCTGAAGAACTACGAAAAGAACCCGGACCGTGCTGCTTTTGGGTGGACATCCAACAACAGTATTTTTGCTGATATTGGCATGGATTACAAACCTATTGCCGAGCGCATCGTTCGAAATGGCGAGCCAGGTTTTGCGTGGCTTGAGAATATGCGCAGCTACGGTCGCATGAATGGGACCAAGGACGACCGCGACCGTAACGCGTCCGGCGGCAATCCCTGCTTAGAGCAGACGTTGGAGTCGTACGAGATGTGCTGTCTGGTAGAGACTTTTCCGTACAACCACGACAGTCTCGATGATTTCCTGGAGACACTCAAGTATGCATACATTTATGCTAAGACAGTGACCCTCGGACAGACGCAGTGGCCACGAACCAACGAGGTGATGCAGCGCAACCGCCGAATCGGATGCAGTATGTCCGGTATCGCGCAGTTCATCTCGAACCGTGGTCTCAACGAGTTGCAGCGCTGGTGCGAGGCTGGTTACGACAAAATCCAGGAAATGGACAAGAAGTTATCGGCTCGCTTCGTTATTCCTCGGTCCATTAAGACCACATCCATCAAGCCAAGCGGGACAGTGTCGCTGCTTGCCGGTGCCACACCCGGCATGCATTACCCCGAGAGCCGCTTCTACATCCGCCGTATGCGTTTGGACAAGCACTCCGATCTTCTGCCTGCGCTTCAACGTGCTGGCTACGAGATCGAACCAGCTCACGAGGCTCCTGATTCCACGTTAGTTGTCTCCATCCCAGTGGACGTAGGCGAGGGCGTGCGCACGTTATCGGATGTGTCTGCTTGGGAGCAGTTTGCTCTTTCAGCCTTCCTCCAGCGGTACTGGGCTGACAACCAAGTGAGTTGCACGGTTACATTCGACCCGAAGACGGAAGGTGCGCAACTCGCACATATGCTTGACTACTTCCAGTACCAACTCAAAGGCATCAGTCTGCTGCCGAAACTGGAACTTGGCGCATACAAGCAGATGCCGTATGAGGAAATCAACGCCCGGAAATATCACAAGATGAACCAAAGCATCGAACTGCTGCAGTTCAACGTGATCCAGTCCAGCGAGGTCGCGATTAACGTTCCTGACAAGTATTGCGAGGCCTGCGTGACAGACCTGTAACCTATGACTTATTGTGCGCTTGCAAATAGCAGATTGCGAAATGAGTTCATTAGACAAGCAGATTAATAATCTTCTACTCCTGCTTCTTAAGGCAGGTGCACCCTGAGTCAGCATCAACCATTTTCTGATTATGAATTCCGCTGTTGATGCAGCCCGTAGATTATGTAGTTGCAGGTTTACGGGTCGTCGTTTTGAGGTAGTCGTATCTGGCACAGTCAGTGGAACAGCGATTCACTCATAGTCCATAAACGTACGAAATGTGAATTCCAGTCAAATTTACCTAGTAGAACACCCAATACCTTCAAGCACAGTACACCCAAACACTTCAACATGATGAGATCACAATCAACGACCTTCACTAAAGCTGACGCATACCACGAGCCCGACTAATCAACCAATCACAATGACCACCATACCTCGTTTCATTCGTGAATTTGCAGCGTCTTGCGCATGACACATGCCATCAGCCGACCAGATCAAGGATACTATTGCCAAGACGCTCATGGCCAATGGATCCCAAGCTTTTAACGACCACCTCGCTACCAAGATCCAGGCAGGTTTAGGACGTCCACTGCCTCGGATGGAGGTCCGAGTCAAGAACTTGAGCGTTGCAGCCGATGTCGTCGTCGGACAAGATGAAGACGGACGGGAGCTGCCCACACTCACACACACCATCAAGACGGCGGCGCTCAAACTGTCGGCCAAGAAGCACGTGGTGCACAAGACCATTCTGCGCAACTTCAGTGGCTTCTTTGAGCCTGGCACGATCACGTTGGTGCTGGGTCAACCCAGTTCCGGCAAGTCGTCGCTCATGAAAGTGTTGAGTGGCCGCTTCCCACAGGAGAAGAGAGTGGCGGTGGAAGGAGACATCACGTACAACGGGGTGCCTCAATGAGCTCGGCAGTCGCTTGCCGCAGTTTGTGACGTACGTGGACCAGCATACGTCCATTTCCCGACGCTCACTGTGAAGGAGACACTCGAGTTCGCACACGCTTTTACTGGTGGTGAACTACTACGTCGAGGTGAGGAATTGCTGACGAATGGAACAACGGAAGAGAACCTAGAGGCGCTGAAGACCGTGGAGACACTATTCCAGCACTTTCCCGATATCGTCATTGAGCAACTCGGACTGCAGAACTGTCAAGACACTATCATCGGTAATGGGATGCTGCGTGGTGTATCCGGTGGTGAGCGTAAGCGCGTTACGACAGGTGAGATGGAGTTCGGTATGAAATACATGACGCTCATGGACGAGATCAGCACGGGGTTGACAGCGCTACAACTTTCGACATCATCAGGGCTCAGCGCAGTATTGCCAAAACGCTGGGAAAGACGGTGGTGATCTCGTTGTTGCAGCCATCCCCTGAGATTTTCGCGCTTTTCGATAATGTGTTGATCCTGAACGCTGGCGAGGTGATGTACAATGGTCCACGTGACCACGCACTGTCGTACTTGAGAGTTTGGGCTTCCGTTGTCCGCCACATCGTGATACGGCAGATTTCTTGTTGGATTTGGGCACGAACCAACAGATGAAGTACCAGGACTCACTACCTGCAGGAATGACGAAACACCTCGATGGCCAATAGAGTTTGCGGAGGTTTTCCAACATTCAGACACTCATCGTGACACTGTTGCTCGTTTGGATGAACCATGGCAGGATGAATTGATTTCTAGCTCGGACGGGTTGATTAAGTTTACACCAGAATTTCAACAATCTTTTGTTGAAAATGTGCTCACTGTAGCACGGCGACAGATGATGGTCGCGATGCGAAACCAAGCGTATATCCGTGTCCGTGGCTTCATGGTGATTGTGATTGCTCTGCTGTACGGCAGTTTGTTTTATCAGCTGGATCCTACAAATGTTCAAGTGACAATGGGTGTCTTGTTTCAGAGTTTATTCTTCCTCGGATTAGGACAGTACGCGCAAGTCCCAGGCTACTGCAACATTCGTGCAATATTTTACAAACAGCGCCGAGCCAACTTCATTCGCACTTCTGCATACGTATTGGCTTGTTCAGTGAGCCAAATTCCGTGGGCGCTTGGTGAGACGATAGTCTTCGGTACAATTGTTTATTGGATGTGCGGCTTTGTTGCTACTGTGGAGAATTTTTGTTGTACGAACTACTAGTGTTCCAGACGCTAATGGCATTTGCAGCTTGGTTTTTCTTCATGGCAGCCGTGGCGCCGGATATGCACATTGCCAAACCTGTTTCGATGATGACCACCTTTACGTTCGCCACGTTTGCAGGCTTCGTGATCCCGAAGAACCAAATTCCAGACTATTTCGTTTGGATTTATTGGTTGGATCCGATCGCTTGGTGCTTGCGTGCTGTCGCTGTTTGTCAGTATCACTCGTCTGCCTTTGACGTGTGTGAATACGCGGGGATAAATTATTGTACGGAGTACAACATGAAAATGGGAGACTACTTCTTGTCCTTGTACGACGTGCCATCTGACGAGAGCTGGGTGTGGGTTGGAATAGTTATTCTATTTGCCATTTATGCCTTGTTCATGGTACTTGGATGGGTTACTCTGGAGTACAAGCGCTACGAGAGCCCTGAGCACATTACGCTGACGGCGGAGAACACAGAACCCGTTGCCACTGACGAATATGCTTTAGCTACGACGCCTACAACCGGAAGAAAAACTCCAGCTACAGACGCACAGACAAATGACACTGTCGCGCTTAACGTGAGAGCCACCACGAAGAAGTTCGAGCCTGTCATCATCGCATTCAAAGATCTCTGGTACTCGGTGCCTGATCCCCATAACCCCAAAGAATCGCTCACGTTACTCAAGGGTATCAGCGGATATGCGCTACCAGGTTCTATCACTGCTCTCATGGGTCAACTGGTGCAGGCAAAACGACCCTCATGGATGTCATTGCTGGTCGAAAAACTGGAGGTACCATCCAAGGCAAAATCCTACTTAACGGATACGAGGCCAGCGACTTGGCTATCAGACGTTGCACGGGTTACTGCGAGCAAATGGATATCCACTCGGATGCGTCGACTATCCGCGAAGCTTTGGTATTTAGCGCATTTCTGCGTCAAGACAGCTCGGTTCCCGACAGTCAGAAGTATGATTCGGTTGAGGAGTGTCTTGAGCTACTGGACCTTCAAAGTGTTGCGGACGAAATCGTGCGTGGCAGTCCAACGGAGCGAATGAAGCGCCTGACCATTGGTGTGGAGCTGGCCGCTGACCCGAGGGTGTTGTTCTTGGACGAACCTACAAGTGGACTTGATGCTCGCTCCGCCAAGCTCATCATGGATGGAGTTCGCAAGGTGGCAGACACCGGCCGCACCATTGTGTGCACGATTCATCAGCCGTCCACCGAGGTGTTTATGCTGTTCGATAAGCTTTTGTTACTGAAGCGCGGTGGTCAAACGGTATACTTCGGCGATCTAGGCAAGCGCGCGCAGACGATGGTAGACTACTTTGAGGCGATCCCGGGTGTGTCACCACTTCCGTTAGGCTACAATCCTGCTACGTGGATGCTTGAGTGTATTGGTGCGGTGTGAACCACGCTCATGCCAACCCGGTAGATTTTGCTGAAGCTTTCACCCTGAGCAACAAAAAGCATGGCATGGATATCCAGTTAGCGTCAGAGGGTGTAGCAGTGCCGATGCCTAGATCGACTGAAGTGGCGTTCGGAAAGAAACGAGCAGCGAATTCGTTGACACAGATGAAAGCTTTGTTAGGGCGGTTCATGGATTTATACTGGCGCACACCATCGACGAACCTTACGAGACTGGCGATCATGCCTCTCACGGGTTTGCTGTTCGGTCTTGTCTACATTGGTACTGACTACAACTCGTACCAAGGGATCAACGCTGGTATCGGTATGATTTTCCTCACGTCATACATCACTGGTGTCGTGTCTTTTAACAGTGCGTTGCCAATCACTTCAGAAGACCGACCAGCTTTCTACCGTGAACGTGAGGCACAAACGTACAGCGCGTTTTGGTATTTTGTTGGCTCCACGGTGGTTGAAATTCCACGTCTTCTTTTCCATGCTGTTGTACACTGTCGTCTTCTACTGGACAGTGGGGTTTACTGGCTTTGGAAACGCTTTTCTTTACTGGATCAATATTTCACTGATGGTGCTCCTACAGACGTACTTGGGTCAGCTATTGATTTACTCGTTGTCCAGTATTGACGTCGCGGCGCTTGTGGGGATAACGGTTTACTCCATCACAACTTTGTTTTACGGCTTCAACCCTCCTGCAAGCGAGATTCCTGCCGGATACCAATGGCTTTACACCATCACCCCGCAACGATATTCTGTTGCGATTCTGGTGGCTTTAGTATTTAGTGACTGCGATGAAATCCCCACTTTCAACAGCGAAACGAATCAGTACGTCAACGTCGGTAGCAGCCTGGGATGTCAACCAATGACGAATCCACCAACCAGTATCGACCATATCACAATCAAGGAGTACGTCGAGTCCACATTCGAGTACCAACACGACGAGATCTGGCGCAATTTTGGGATCGTTTTCCTCTTTATTGTCATTCTGCGGGTGATGGCACTACTTTCGCTGCGATTCATTAACCATCAGAAAAAGTAAAAGAATCAATTACGAAAAGTAAACTTCATCCTGGAACAGTAGAAATTATTTTGCTTTACATACGTCGAAGTAGGAACTCAACTACGCTTCATGAACTTGTACTGGCGTACGCCTTCGTACAACCTCACCCGTTTTGCTATTGCACCTCTCTTGGGTCTCCTGTTTGGACTGATCTACGTGAGTGTGTCGTATACATCGTACCAAGGAGTCAATGCCGGTGTCGGTATGGTTTTCATGACAACGCTGTTTAACGGTGTCGTCGCCTTCAATAGCGTCTTGCCCATCACATCTCAAGATCGCGAGGCATTCTATCGCGAGAGAGCAGCTCAAACGTACAATTCGTTGTGGTACTTTGTGGGCTCCACTGTCGCCGAGGTCCCGTACGTGTTTGGATCCATGCTGTTGTACACAGTCATCTTTTACTGGTTGGTGGGATTCACTGGCTTCGGGACTGCCGTTCTCTACTGGATCAACACGTCGTTCTTGGTCCTATTGCAGACGTATCTCGGTCAGCTGCTGGTCTACGCTCTACCCAGTGTGGAAGTTGCTGCTCTACTGGGTGTCATGCTCAATTCGATCCTCTTCCTCTTCATGGGTTTTAATCCGCCAGCCAACGCCATCCCATCGGGTTACAAATGGTTGTACACGATCACCCCGCAGCGATACTCGCTCGTGATCCTGGCAGCTCTCATATTCAGCAAATGCGACGATCTTCCTACGTTTGCTACCATCATTCAGCGGTATGTGAACATCAGTCGATGACGAATCCTCTTGTGGATATTGACCACATTACTATGTCGAGTCTGTATTTGAGTACTCGCGTTCATTGTGGGCATTCGACTGGATGGCTCTACTTCCTCTACGTTTCATTGACGAGGCATCAACAAGAAGTGCAGATCGAGGTGTTGACTCCGTGCCATGCGTGTCCATCTCCTCCCGGAGTCATCCTTTTCGGTATTCGTGTTCGATTACTCCAAATAGCCTCTTATAATCGATTTTCATACCACATATATTTACAAAGGTATCATTGATACCAAGGTGAAGCAGAACAGAAAAACACCAACGATCACGTCATCAATATCAATTTAGTACGATAATATCGCTATACAAGGTAAATACGACCCCATAAAACAGAATGATTGTCGCTAGTCGTGCTTCAACATGACAAAGTCGTTGAGTGAGTCGGGCACACTCTGATGACTTTTGATGACCGTCGGGTGATTGACCAGTCTCTCCTCTCACTTTGCAATTCACTTCGGATACCACAAGCGCCAGGGTCTTCAAGCGCAAGCCATGGAGCCGTTCAAGCCAGACGACACGTCGGCCAAGACGCTCATGGCCAATGGATCCCAAGCTTTTAACGACCACCTCGCTACCAAGATCCAGGCAGGTTTAGGACGTCCACTGCCTCGGATGGAGGTCCGAGTCAAGAACTTGAGCGTTGCAGCCGATGTCGTCGTCGGACAAGATGAAGACGGACGGGAGCTGCCCACACTCACGCACACCATCAAGACGGCGGCGCTCAAACTGTCGGCCAAGAAGCACGTGGTGCACAAGACCATTCTACGCAACTTCAGTGGCGTCTTTGAGCCTGGCACGATCACGTTGGTGCTGGGTCAACCCAGTTCCGGCAAGTCGTCGCTCATGAAAGTGTTGAGTGGCCGCTTCCCACAGGAGAAGAGGGTGGCGGTGGAAGGAGACATCACGTACAACGGGGTGCCTCAATATGAGCTCGGCAGTCGCTTGCCACAGTTTGTGACGTACGTGGACCAGCATGACGTCCATTTCCCGACGCTCACTGTGAAGGAGACACTCGAGTTCGCACATGCTTTTACTGGTGGTGAACTACTACGTCGAGGTGAGGAATTGCTGACGAATGGAACAACGGAAGAGAACCTGGAGGCGCTGAAGACCGTGGAGACACTATTCCAGCACTTTCCCGATATCGTCATTGAGCAACTCGGACTGCAGAACTGTCAAGACACTATCATCGGTAATGGGATGCTGCGTGGTGTATCCGGTGGTGAGCGTAAGCGCGTTACGACAGGTGAGATGGAGTTCGGTATGAAATACATGACGCTCATGGACGAGATCAGTACGGGCCTTGATAGTGCCACGGCCTTCGACATCATCACCACGCAACGCAGTATTGCCAAAACGCTGGGAAAGACGGTGGTGATCTCGTTGTTGCAGCCATCCCCTGAGATTTTCGCGCTTTTCGATAATGTGTTGATCCTGAACGCTGGCGAGGTGATGTACAATGGTCCACGTGACCAAGCACTGTCGTATTTTGAGAGTTTCGGCTTCCGTTGTCCGCCACACCGTGATACGGCAGATTTCTTGTTGGATTTGGGCACGAACCAACAGATGAAGTACCAGGACTCACTACCTGCAGGAATGACAAAACACCCTCGTTGGCCATCCGAATTCGGACAGTTTTTCCAGGACTCGAGGATTTTTCGCGATACCCTTGCTCGACTTGATGAACCATGGAGACAGGACCTGCTGGCCAATGTGAAGACTCACATGGATCCAATGCCAGAGTTCCACCAATCCTTCCAGGAAAACACTTTGACTATTTTCAAGCGTCAGATGATGATCATGTTGCGAAATGTAGCTTTCATCCGAGGAAGAGGTTTCATGGTCGTTTTGATTGGACTTCTGTACGGAAGTACTTTCTACCAGGTGGATGCCACCAGTGCTCAAGTCGTCATGGGAGTCCTGTTCCAGTCAGTGCTGTTTCTCGGACTGGGTCAAGCTGCTCAAATTCCAACGTATTGTGATGCCCGCCCAATTTTCTACAAGCAACGTGGTTCAAACTTCCTCCGCACGTCGTCCTACGTCATAGCAAATTCTGTGAGCCAAATTCCCTGGGCACTTGCAGAGACGATCGTATTCGGCTCACTCACTTACTGGATGTGTGGCTTGAAGTCATCCGCAAAGGAGTTTGTGATATTTGAAATTCTGCTATTTCTTACGATCTTAGCTTTCGCGGCGTGGTTCTTCTTTCTGGCTGCTATTTCGCCAAATCTTCACATTGCGAAACCTCTGTCTATGGTTTCTGTGCTTTTCTTCGTCGTCTTTGCCGGATTCGTTGTACCAAAGAGTGAAATGCCCGATTATTTCATATGGATTTATTGGCTCGATCCCATCGCATGGTGCCTTCGCGGAATTGCAGTGAACCAGTACCGCTCTGACGAGTTCGATGTGTGTGTCTACGAAGGTGTTGACTACTGCAGTAAGTATCAGATGAAAATGGGTGAGTACTTCTTGTCGCTCTATGATGTTCCCTCGAGCAAAAGTTGGGTGTGGCTGGCAGTGGTGTTTTTGCTAGCGACATACGTCATTTTCCTCTTTTTCGGTGTACTTGTACTTGAATACAAGCGCTACGAGAGCCCTGAGCACATTACGCTGACGACGGAGAACACAGAACCCGTTGCCACTGACGAGTATGCTTTAGCTATGACGCCTACGACCGGAAGAAAAACTCCAGCTACAGATGCACAGACAAATGACACTGTCGCGCTTAACGTGAGAGCCACCACGAAGAAGTTCGAGCCTGTCATCATCGCATTCAAAGATCTCTGGTACTCGGTGCCTGATCCCCATAACCCCAAAGAATCGCTCACGTTACTCAAGGGTATCAGCGGATATGCGCTACCAGGTTCTATCACTGCTCTCATGGGGTCAACTGGTGCAGGCAAAACGACCCTCATGGATGTCATTGCTGGTCGAAAAACTGGAGGTACCATCCAAGGCAAAATCCTACTTAACGGATACGAGGCCAGCGACTTGGCTATCAGACGTTGCACGGGTTACTGCGAGCAAATGGATATCCACTCGGATGCGTCGACTATCCGCGAAGCTTTGGTATTTAGCGCATTTCTGCGTCAAGACAGCTCGGTTCCCGACAGTCAGAAGTATGATTCGGTTGAGGAGTGTCTTGAGCTACTGGACCTTCAAAGTGTTGCGGACGAAATCGTGCGTGGCAGTCCAACGGAGAGAATGAAGCGCCTGACCATTGGTGTGGAGCTGGCCGCTGACCCGAGGGTGTTGTTCTTGGACGAACCTACAAGTGGACTCGATGCTCGCTCCGCCAAGCTCATCATGGATGGAGTTCGCAAGGTGGCAGACACGGGCCGCACTATTGTGTGCACGATTCATCAGCCGTCCACCGAGGTGTTTATGCTGTTCGATAAGCTTTTGTTACTGAAGCGCGGTGGTCAAACGGTATACTTCGGCGATCTAGGCAAGCGCGCGCAGACGATGGTAGACTACTTTGAGGCGATCCCGGGTGTGTCACCACTTCCGTTAGGCTACAATCCTGCTACGTGGATGCTTGAGTGTATTGGTGCAGGTGTGAACCACGCTCATGACAACCCGGCGGACTTCGTCGACGTCTTCAACATGAGTGAATTGAGCCGTGACATGAATGCGCAACTAGAATCGGAAGGTGTGTCTGTACCAGCACCAGGGTCAACGGAGCTTGTGTTCGCGAAGAAGCGTGCTGCAAACTCATGGACGCAGATGACAGCTCTGGTGGGACGCTTCATGAACTTGTACTGGCGTACGCCTTCGTACAACCTCACCCGTTTTGCTATCGCACCTCTCTTGGGTCTCCTGTTTGGACTGATCTACGTGAGTGTGTCGTATACATCGTACCAAGGAGTCAATGCCGGTGTCGGTATGGTTTTCATGACAACGCTGTTTAACGGTGTCGTCGCCTTCAATAGCGTCTTGCCCATCACATCTCAAGATCGCGAGGCATTCTACCGCGAGAGAGCAGCTCAAACGTACAATTCGTTGTGGTACTTTGTGGGCTCCACTGTTGCCGAGGTCCCGTACGTGTTTGGATCCATGCTGTTGTACACAGTCATCTTTTACTGGTTGGTGGGATTCACTGGCTTCGGGACTGCCGTTCTCTACTGGATCAACACGTCGTTCTTGGTCCTATTGCAGACGTATCTCGGTCAGCTGCTGGTCTACGCTCTACCCAGTGTGGAAGTTGCTGCTCTACTGGGTGTCATGCTCAACTCGATCCTCTTCCTCTTCATGGGTTTTAATCCGCCAGCCAACGCCATCCCATCGGGTTACAAATGGTTGTACACGATCACCCCGCAGCGATACTCGCTCGCGATCCTGGCAGCTCTCGTGTTCAGCAAATGCGACGACCTTCCTACGTTTGATACCACCATTCAGCAGTATGTGAACGTCAGTGGAGATCTTGGTTGCCAACCGATGACGAATCCTCCTGTGGATATCGACCACATTACTATCAAGGAGTACGTCGAGTCCGTATTCGAGTACAAGCACGACGAGATCTGGCGCAACTTCGGGATTGTTCTCACATTCATTGTGGGCATTCGACTCCTAGCTTTGCTGTCGCTGCGCTTTATCAACCACCAGAAGAGATAGACAGGTTCTGAAGACGCCATTTCATGTCAGCGTAATCCTCCATACAGATTTTCTTGAATCCTTTGCCCCGCGTAGAAGTAGCAGAATCTGTCAACAACAACAAGACACCAACACCCTTGAAGGGTAACAACACAATCTAACTTGACATTAATTTGTCCAGTGGCCATCTGTGTGCTTCACGGGTCGGCGAGCACAGCAACAGTCGAAATGGGAACTGGTGATTCATACGTGCTGTGTATCGAGGTTTTGCTGGTGGCACCATATTTTCCACAGGCTTTCTAGTTACTTCAGCGGCTACATCATCTCTTCCCCGATTGATCTCTTGGCCTGTCTCACTTATTGATTCCTCCGCTCGGAGAGCATCCTGTGAAGCTGAATCAGGGTGGGGTTCTGATGCCACCTTGCCTTCATGCATCGTGTTGTCTCTGCTAGTAGCTTCGCTATTTTCACTACACCACTGCGGCTTCACTGCAAAACATCAGTGCAAATTAGCCCCCATCTCGATATAGTTTCATTACCAAAACTCATCTTACAGAAGGCATCTGTGGCAGCCTTGGCATCTTTAGGGAGATTGACGAAGCCAACAGAGGAACCAATAGTACCCCGGCACGCCGACGGTAGTCGATGTAAATATCCATGACCAACTTCAGCTCCTAGTACACCGTCACCTCCCCAGCGCTCTGTCGGCACGATCGACACGATGCGGACTTGGTCCTCCAGCGAACTACGTCACATACCACGCATTTCAAACGTCAGTCAAATATCCCCAGCCTAATTTCCTAAACAACCTCGTCTTACTTGTACACGTAGCATTGGAAGGATCCATCCAGTGCATCCAAAATCTCATCATGCAGGTCTTCTGCGTCAGCAAAAACCCGCTCCGGTGTACATCCGAGTCTGCTCGAAGTCCTGCACGTTCCGCCGGTGATGACTCTGTTACATTCTGCGCAAATAAAGTGAATATATAGAAATGCAAAAAGAAAAGTTGCCACATACAAGCACGTGCAGCAACTACTTGCCAATTCACAAGGATGGATATTGTGATCCGGCCGACAGAATCCATTAGGACGAAACAACAAATGAGAGACATACAGTATGTGATGCTAGTTAACTAGCGAGTTACCTAGCGAATAAATGACAGACATGTCATGTCAAGACTTGCTATGAAGCCTGAATATCAGGAAGTAATACCGATTCTCAGCCAACATATCACTGGAAGAAAGAATGAATCTTCAATCCCGAATCAAGACCCCTAAACATGTTATTGTGCAGTACTTATCGTCGTATCATACGACTTAGATATTCACTACGTGTTCATATTGTATACATAATTCGCAAGCGGATAAGTGTATAAATTTTCTACAAGTTTCTCAATATGTCGTAAGATGTACGAAACCAATCTCAATCCAACTCCAAATCAATGCTAGCGGTAAATGAGTTGTATGAGTTGTCCACAAACAAGACCCCAGGCTTAAGTACCGATAAGTTAGCTTATTGGGAATTGTACGTGGAGACCTGGTTTAACTAAGTTGAGGCAAGATACGCAGACATGAACGAGACTAGGTAATTTATGCGAGACCAAGTAATTTATGGAAACAGGTCTAATACTCATCTTTATCGTGCGTGCTTTGAATTCGCATTCACATAGTTTTCATAATGACACGTGTATATAAATGTACATTTAAGGATCCAAGGTGGGAAGCCAAGTTTGCCCAACCGTTATGACCAGTACAATACCTGAACCTGTAAATACCATGATCCCACAGTTCGAGCCAATCAACAGATGCACCATGGACATCTTGACCAAACCACTTCCCCAAGACAAGCCCAAATTTTAGCACTTTTAACTTAACTTCATTTCGCACGTTAAGGGTTACACATTGCGCTCTACACATTGCACTTCGAGTTCGAATTGGGGTTACACAAGGGTGGTGCTGATCGCGCAAAACTACCGGTTTCGTACCGGTTCAGGTATTTCTGACTTGGTTTCCATGTACAGGTATCAAAAATTGGTGAAAAACCGCGCAAAGAACCCAAACATGGGTAATTGGGCCCATTTTTGGGCGCGCGCTGCGGTACTGTACCCTTTTTGACGGAACCGGTAACTCCGAGCCATTTCCTGTTAGAGTGCTGCACTATATTCCGGTTTATCGGTAAAAAACGGTGATTTTGCGCGATCGCACGGTTATACCGACAAAAACCGATAATCGCGCAACACTACTGCGTTTTCAAGCAGGAAATGGCTCGAAGTTACCGGTACCGGCAAAAAGGGTGCAATACCGTGGAGCGCGCTGAAAATGGGGCAACACAACTTGAACCATTTGCTGTTTGGCATTTCCAATTATGCAATTAATTTAAGTCACAATAATTATTATGGGTTTAATAAGATGTAAGGCGGGTTACAAGGGGTACCCCAGATTGGGTACCGCCTCTAGAAGTAAAAAATATACTTAAAACATTTTCGCTGTGTGAGTACTCTTTGCTCACTTGGCTGCACTATGTATCCGAATTGGGGGTACGAAAGTTCGGATGGAGCATAACCTTATCCAGGGGACATGACTTCACAATGATATCCCAATTTAGGGGTATGAAAATTAGGGGGGATTACGAAATCGGTACTATTTCGATACGATCCATACACATGCTGTCCGTGAGCCACCAAATGGAAATTGACCAAATTTTATATAGAACAAACTACAAAAATAATTTTGTAATTCATAGTACAGGCCAATTACCTAATTAACTATTCTTTGATCAATGGATTGAGACACACTACTGACACGTAGATCGGATGGCTGTGGGCCAACCAATGGGATAAGACCTGATTTTATATAGGAAAGAAACTATAGTTAATTAGTAATTTGTAACGGGGTTACATGAAGGGGTACCCTAGAAAGGGTACCGCCTTTAGAAGTAGATATACTTCTGTGAGTATCGGTTTTAGATACTCACTCGTGGGTGGTGTGGACCACACTACTGCCACGTAGGTCTGGTGGCTGAGGGCCAACCAATAGTATTTGACCTACTTTTATATGCATATATGAAACAAATTATAGTTAATTAGTAATTTGTATTACAGGCCAAATGAACCTAATTAACTATAAATAAATCAGTCTAAAACTTACTCCCTACTGGCTATTAAGTCCCCTCCCCAGACCAGGAACTAGTGAACTGCTGTTCACTTAGAGTTTGTATACTCTTGATAGCACGCTTCCTCAAGCAAGGTGCTCGTGTGACCCCGTCACACTTGGTAGCACTTGTAGTCAATCCACGCCTACGCGGGTAGATTGGCTACCTGAATCCTCTGTGGCTCCTACAAGGTAAGCAAAGATGGATAGAGGGGAGTTCCCTCATTTGACCGATTCTCAGTTTGAGTCGGTCCGGAAGATGGTGGGCATCTTTGGAGGAGATGCCCTCTGAAGCTTGGCGGCTGCTACGCCGGCCGAGCAGGTCTAACGCATCGATGCGTTCGACACGTACGAGAGAGGGCTTATCGCCCACGTAAAGGGGCTGCAGACCCCCGTGGCTGAGGTGAAGCCAGCACAACCAAAGCCGTTGAGGCTTAAGGTTAACCGCTATGAGGGGAAGGAGGGAGAGAACGTCCACTTCTGGGTCAGAGAAGTAGAGCTCGCGATGGACGCGGCTCTTATCTCGACCGAGCGACTTCGGGTCGCTTTCACCCTATCCAACCTGGGAGGTCGGGCGAAGACCTGGGCGTACACGCGCGAGGCGACGACGCCGGGTTGCTTCACAACCTGGGCTCAGCTGTGCCAACAGCTTAGAGCCGCCTTCCTTCCGGCGAACTACGAGTATCGCCAGCGCTCGCGCTTCCTTGCCTGTAAACAAGGGAAGCGTGAGCTGCATGAGTACATCCAAGAGATACGAGTACTCGCTGTATCTCTGGTGGGGAACCCCCTACTTGAACACATCAAGGTGACAGTGTTCATGGATGGCCTGAAGGTGGGCCCATTCCGCACACAGTTGTTCCGCGTGCACACGAACACCATGGAGGAGGCGACCCAGATCGCCCTCCAAGAGGATCACAGCCATAGACAGGCTCGCACTCCTACGTCGGTGGGGCACGGCCAAAATTCGTCAACAGGCGCAGTGCATGGAGCTCCAGCAACCGGAATAGGCATGGGGCCGGTGTGGGTACGGCCGTACAGAGCTCCATCCGCTGCTACGGGTGTGGGAAGCTCGGGCACATGCAACATGCCTGACCTGCGGTAGGATAACGGAATTCCCCTTACAAGCATAAGGGCTCAAAGGATCAATGGCAAAATCCACGACCCAAGAGCCAGGGGAACTGGGACGCTAATTGGGGTGGGCGCCCTAC
Source organism: Phytophthora palmivora (assembly GCA_008079305.1). Taxonomy (NCBI): domain Eukaryota; phylum Oomycota; class Peronosporomycetes; order Peronosporales; family Peronosporaceae; genus Phytophthora; species Phytophthora palmivora. The sequence goes on along the minus strand of VOQZ01000371.1, from coordinate 48,863 downwards.
TGGGGAAGATCTAAGTCCCCACGGTAGGAGTGCGGACGGCGCATGCCATGGAGGCTTAGCCCTGAGAGCCTGGGTGCTCTCGAGACGAGGAAGAGCAGCGGCGGACTGCTTGTGGTACACGCGAGTGTACGGGGATATGGAGATCCCTTCATAATCCTAATTGATGCTGGGGCGTCGACGAACTTTGCTCGGCCATAGACGGTTGCACTTAATAGCGCATGCTTGCCGATGCTTTGCGTGAAAGCGAAGGCATGGGCCACGTTGACGAGACTGGCCGATGGTACGGTGGTTAACGTACCTGGGGTCCGGATGGACCTGGTTGTAAAGCTCGAGGACTTTGACAACACGGAGTCGTTCCTTGTCCTAGACATGGACAAGTACGACTTGAACCTGGCATGTCGTGGCTCGAAAAGCACGAGCCCTGGATCGATTGGCGCGGCAAAGCTATTAGAACTAGCCGGCCCGCAGTCTCCGACAGAGCATTGGCGAGTCATGTTCCCACCTCTGTTCGAGCCTGGAGCGCCAGAGATGGTCGCCAAGGCGCTTATGCGCCCGAAGAAGTACTGGGAGTCACTGACTCCAATGCAGATGTTGCGATGAGTCTCGCAACCGGTCCTGAGACCAAGGCTCATTGCCAAGCGCGTGGGATTGCCACGACGGCAAGTCCCAACGCTGAGAGTCGTCGCGCCGTATGGGCTCCGACTGTGGCAGTGCCGGACGGCAATGAACAGGCGGGTAACATAGGCCGCAAGCAGCAGAGGCTGCTGAGGAGAGTGCTGATGGCGCCTCCTGTGTGGGTAACATAGGTCCACGGGCGGGTAACGTAGTTCCGCAAGCAGCTGAAGCCGCTGAGGAGGACGCTGAGAGCGCCTCCGGCGTGGGTAACATAGTTCCACGCAGGGTCGAAGAGACCGAGAAGAATGAGAGCGCAGCGTGCGTCTCTAGCGTGGGTAACCGAGTTCCACGCGGGGTCAAGAAGACCAGTACGAGGGCGGAGGTGTCGTTGAACACCTACCGTGTGGATAACAAAGCACCACACTCGGAGTCTGAGACTCCACCGGCACGACCGGTCGAAGAGCAATGCCATGTCTTCGACGGCGTGTCCGGTCGTCAAGTGAAGGCAGGTGCCGCCCATCTGGAGGTACTGCCTGAGGTGTCAGCTCTGCTGAACCTCGAGGAATTGTCCATGAAGGACTTCCTGGCCGAGTTGAAGGCCGGAGAGATCGCGGAGATGGTGCTCCTGAAGCCGGAGACCTCTCCTGAAGATTTGAACTCTTCATCCGTAATGGACGAGGATGTCCTGGAGGGGTTCGCGAAGCAGCGTGCAACGCGCTTGGGTTCTGAGATCCTCAAGAACCCGGAAGATCCAGTGTATCCTCTTGTGAAAGAGTACTCGGATGTGGTGTCGAAGCACCCACCATCCCAACTCCCGCCGGATCGGGGAGTTCGGCACGAGATTGACCTTGTGCCTGGCACAAAGTACTGTGTCACGAGGCAGTGGCCTCTACCTCGCGAACAGTGCGAGGTCATAGATGCCTTCTTCGCCGATAAGGCGAAGTCGGGCATGGTGCGGGAGTCGAAGTCCCCGCACTCGACGCCAACCTTCTGCGTTCGTAAACCGAACGGGAAGTGGCGTCTGGTTCACGCTTACAACAAGCTGAACAATGCGACGGTACCGGCACAGACGCCGATCCCTCGCAAGGATGTGTTGCTGAACAACATGTCGGGCTGTACGCTGTACAGTGCCCTGGACCTGGTAGACGGATACTACCAGATCCTGATGCGGGAGAGTGACATTCCTCTCACCGCAGTGAGCACCCCGAGCGGGATGCTCTGGGAGTGGCTAGAGATACCACAAGGGCTTTTGAATACCGCAGCGACGTTCAATCGCTTGGTCACACAATTGTTTAGACCATTGCGTACGTTCGCACAGACGTACTTTGACGACATATTCGTCCATAGCCGTGCCGAAGGCGACCAGACGTCTATGGAGGTGCATCTAAAGCACCTCCGTCGAGTGTTTGAGGTCATGAGAGCCAACAAGCTCTATGCCAACATCGACAAGTGCGTCTTTGCAGCTGAGGAGATAAAAGTCCTCGGCTTCTTTGTCAGCAGGGTCGGCGTGCGCGCCGATCCAGGGAAGGTCAAGGCCATAGCGGATTGGCCGACCCCGAGGTCGCAGAAGGACCTCCGGAAGTGGTTGGGCTTAGCCAACTATCTTCATAAGTACAGCGCAGGGTACGCTGAACTAGCTCGACCCTTGTCGGATCTCTTAAAAAAGGATGCCGACTCGGTCTGGGAGCAACAGCACCAGGATGCTTTCGACAGCACTAAGGCAAGTTTACAGCATGCGCTCAGCCCTGGCTCTGCAGGACAAGAATAAGCCTTTTAGCGTCGTCGGTGACGCTTCTGACTATGCAATAAACTTTAGACTGTTGCAGAAGGACGATGAAGGACGCGAACGCGTCATCTCCTTCCAGCCCAGGCAGCTGAAGGCTGCCGAACGGAACTATCCCGTTCATGACAAGGAGCTACTTGCAATGAAGTACGCTCTTGTCAAGTTTAGAGTTCATCTCTTGAGCACGAGGCTCTTTGTGATCTACACCGATCACGCGTCCTTGCGGACTGCCACCAACCCGCCGCATCTGTCGCAACGGATGGCGAGGTGGCTGTCATTCTTCGCGGAATACAACTTCCGCGTCGAATGCAAGCCGGGCAAGCTCAACGTGCTTGCCGATGCATTGTCGCGTCGACCTGACTATGAGCTAGCTCATGTCAGTCGGGTCACGACAGTTCTATATGATCGGATACGCTTGGCGTATCAAGTGGACGAGAACTACACACCACTGATGCAGTTCTTGTCCGATGGCAAGGACGCCAACGTCGACAGGCTTTCGCCTCGACAGTGGGTGCAGCTCCATCGTTATGAGCAGGCCGAAGGGTTACTCCACTACAGAGTAGACCCTGGAGATCCTCGTCGGGTTGTCGTTCCAAACGACGAGGATCTGAAGTATGACATACTTCTGGAGGCGCGTGATGCGCCGATGAGTGGCCACCTTGGCCGAGAGAAGACCTACCAAGCGGTCTCTCAGACATTTTGGTGGTCCCGCATGTATAAGTGGGTGGCATACTATGTCAAGACATGTGAAACATGTCAGAGAGTGAAGCCTTCGGGCCACGCCTCGCTCCACTACAGAGCCTTCCTGTGCCAGCAGATTGCTGGAAGCCGATGAGTCTAGACTTCATCTTCGGCCTGCCGGCCGATTACAAGGGCAACACCGGCATTTTGGTGTTTGTCTGCCGTTTGGGCAAGATGGTGCATCTTGCTCCAGTACGTGACAAGGTCGCCGGGAAACAGGCTGCACAGCTGTTCCTAGATAGCGTGTTTCGCTATCATGGTCTACCAGAGACCATCGTCTCGGACAGAGACCCGCGTTTCACGGGGGCGTTCTGGGACACCTTGTTCCTGCTACTGGGAACTAAGTTGACGATGTCAACTGCGGACCATCCGCAGACGGATGGTCAGACGGAGCGCGTCAACCGCGTGCTCGAAGATACTCTTCGCAGTATCTGTGCGGAAGCACCTCGGTCCTGGTCGGACCAGCTGCCTATGGTTGAGTTTGCACTCAATAATGCGGTACATGCATCAACGGGTTTATCCCGTTCTACTTGAATGGGTTACGACACCCCCAGGTGCCGCTAACCTTGCAGGGAGGCACCGATGCCTGGGCAAGAGGCTCGGAAAGTCTTTTCCTCCTAGGTCTCGGATGTTGAGACAGAGTCTTTAAAAGACGGTTGTCGTCATTTATAGACGACAGGCTGACGTTGATCAGCCGGGTTAGAGACACAATAGCGTTAGCCCAAGATGACCAAATGGGGTATTCAGACAAAAGAAGTAGAGGAAACTTAACCTTTTAGCGACGCACCTATATTTATTATAGTATACAGATCTTAGTGAATCGATGTTAAAAGGTTGAAGTTTTCGCCCTTTTACAATATTACGGTACTAAGTTAGATGCATCCATCTTTTTCAGGATTGGGAATGTGAAATCCCATCCTTCATGATGCGGAATAGGTGAATGGGCAAGCTCTAGAATGGCGCGTTTCCCACCCTTTAAACTTTTCACTGTACTACTTATAAAACGTCTCGATTGGATAAGCATTGTTAATTTATGCATGACTAGAATAATTAAATGTTTTTTGGTCAAACTCGGCATCATTTGTGGGGCAAGATACCGTAATTTACCGATAGTGTCCTTGTCTTTAGGCAGTCTACATTTCAGTTTCGAGTGAGGTGCGTATCCTTTGTACCAAGGCGAAAGTGGCGCGAAAATCATCCCACTCAAGAAGCAGGTTGTTAAATTGGCACATCTTGGTGACAAAGCGGTATAAGGACTTTTCATTGTCTAGTGAAGAAGCAGCTAAGGCCCCCACATGGATGGATGTATCTTGGCAACTGCTAAATAGAGAAAATCGCACATTTTGGGCGTGGTGTTCTTTTGAATACATTAATGCTCGGTTTTGTATGTCATAATATAAGTGCGGATCAGAAGCGCGCACAGATTTTGGAGCCTTCGGTATTCCTATAATAACGAATATCCTGCGATTTAAGTTCTACTTCAATTTGATAGGTGCTATATCGTAAAGCGTATCACGCATACATATTGAGATCGATTATATGACACGCGTGTGCCTCACGTTTCGATCCCCCTCATTATCCGACTGCTGAATAGTTAAGCGCTGCTGCTGCTGGCCTCGTCACTAGGAAGCGCAGATGTTTGATAAGGCCGACAACTAGCTACTGTCGACACTGGCGAGCTCAACAACATGTGGGAGAAACTTCGACTTAAAGGCTGGACAGCAAAGCCCTCAACGAGCCGTAGTCTCCTAGAAATAGATATTCGTCAACAAGGGTTCCAAGAGGAGATTAAGGCAAAGACTATCTACTAGGTGAATCTGCGGTTGTACGGTATGTGTACGATACAGGAATTGCCCTGCTCGTACAAGATACGTACGCTACATCACCCACAACTTGGACGGAAATAACATTCTGCTGCGGGTCTGTTTGTCAATGCAGATGACCCTGGTGGCTGACAGACACCTGTCGACGACACTATCGTGCTTATGGAAGGCATGTGAGTGTGGGTTGTAACGGGCATGAAAGTAACGTCTAACTAAACCTCGCGTGAGCAGAGCAAATCATCATGTCTGGTGTAGAACACGGTGGCGGCCATGCCGTACCCAGACAACGTGGCGAAGTTAGGCCAAGGTCTCGTTGATGCCGTTTATGCTTATTACAGCTGTGGCCGGATCGTGAATCTGAACGTTGGCAACGAGAGTACTATGTAAGGGAAAGCGTGCTTTGTTGATCAAGTGCGGTGGTGCTAGGCTAACAGGGTGTATTCCCATTTACTGATAGATCTGGTCAAGGGTATGTTCTTCTTGCCCACAACTAGTTTGTCAAGAACGCCCCAAGCGATCCACCGCCAGCACTTCTTTATGAGTTGTACATTGGTCAATTTGCGGCATTCGCTCCTGCCAAAGCGCCGTGGATGCAGAACAAAAAAAGTTTACCATCCCGTTGGAACAGCTTATATCATTGGGCAGGTGTGTCGCCTAGCCAAATAGGCCAAAGGCAAGCTTCAGATACAGTGGCTTGATACTCAATTTCAATCCAGCTGTCCAACTGGGGTAGACAACTACAGAGCTTTGACGAAAGACAAGAGCAACCATATCTAGCAAGACCTGCTCAATTGTGCAAACTCCAAGAACATCGAGATTGACTTCCCATCCGAATTGCAAGACGCTGAATCATGCGAGGAGTACGACCTAATGACAGTGCACTCGACAAACCTAGAAGAGGTAGATGCCATTCAGGACATGCGGTTTAATCCTACAGCTTCCAACAACGCCCCAGCCGATTTGTATCAGAATGCTAGTGGTTCAACTGCGACCTAGATTCGACCAGAGTATCAGCATATCTTTGAGCACTCGGCCAGCGCAAGCTTCGTCCCTTACATCCTGCTGTTTTTCTGGTATCAGGTGGTACACGAGACAAACAGATACGCTGCCATATACGATATCACGGTGGGGAAACCCTTCACGCTGAACGAACTCATGCAGGTCTTAGAGGTTATGTTATTTATGGTTTTGGATGACAATGGCGAGTACGCGAGCTAATGGGGGGCTCAGCCTGTGGACTTGATTGGGGGGAATACGACGTCGCTCGATGGTATTATATCTTTTAATCGCTTCAAGCTACTGCGGCAATGTTTAAGCTTTAACGCGTCACCGTCAACACTACACAAGGACGCAGCAGCTAGAATCCTATCCTTGCCCAACCTACTGAAGACAACAGGTGACAATTTCATTGTCGTTGAAAGGGGTGTCGCTCTTGACGAGGTCAATGTTTCTTATCGCTCGCGCCAAGGCCGGCACATGATCGTCTTCAATGCTATGAAACCCACGGGTAAGTACCATTTGCCGCTGTACGAGATATGTTGCTCATCTACAGGAATCTCTCTTGATTACAAACTGCACTGCTATCGAATTGTGGTTGAAGATCAGCTAAATGGCGTTATCGGAACGGATGAGGCTCAAGCATTAGGTGGGGATCTGATAAAGGTATCGAAAATACGTCAACTCTTACTAGAAGTTGCGCGGTCTATTTTCGGTATCAATCGCGTTGTGAATACGGATAACTACTATTCTTCAGTTCAAATATTACAAGCCCTTCGGTTAAAGGGGTGTATGGCCGAGGTATGATACGAAACAACAGCAAGTATTTCTCGGCTCATTGTATGCTTCGTAAAGATGGCAAGTGCCCTCGTGGTGAAAAGCACCAGGCCGTACCAGTGGAACACTCGATGCTAGCTGTATCGTGGTTCGATGGCAGCACAGTTCACATGATATCTAATACTGGCGCCTCTACCGTAACATACGTGACCTGAACTGTCGGAAACCAGTCGCAGGATTTTCCACCATCCACCTGCGTCAAGATGTGCAACCGAAATATGCAAGGGTAGACAGATTGGACCAAGTGAGGTGACGATTCTCGATTTCGGACGGACACAATTACAAGCGGTAGCACAAATAGTTGGCGTTAGCTCTGATAGATATAGCACGCTCCAACGTTTATTGACGCGATGATTGGTAATGCCCGAGTCATCTGGGCGCGACCCCCATTGAGTGTTCATGGCCGAACTGGTCGGCGAACTCGTTGACGGGCAATGGGTACATGCACCAATCAAATGTCGCATGTTCTACGGAATGAAGGCACCGGGAGCAGTACTACAGCAGCACCTACACCACTGGACGCGACATCGCCTGGTGTGAGTGGTACTGTGCAGAGATGCAGCTCTGTATCATCAAGGCAGATCTACCTGGACAAGAATTGAAAATGAAGACGCTGGATCGTGTGTAGATGGGAAGGAAAGTACCCCATAGAGGTTACCAACTATTTGCCACACTCACTGTTTGCGTTTGTGTCGCGCACACGAAAACCATGTTCAACCTTAGTGCTGCCCTAAATACACGCTGCCTTGCTGACAGATATTTCATGAGTTCTACTTTCCCCAACAAATATTTACGGAGCGAGGAAATCTCCGACGGAATTCGAAGCCCGCCCAGATTCGAAGTAGAACCAGTGGTGGCTCGACAGATTGAGATGTGTTCAAATGTATTAGATGTGAATACCACTAGTGAGGACCATGGAACCATCGATGCAGTCAGGGCTGCAGCGGTAGTTACAGAGACCACACCCGCTGCAATCGAAGATATGTCAACCTCTGATGATGGAAACTGCCGAAGTAAGCAAGTAGTACCGTTGTAGCCATTATGGCGGCTGCGACCAACTTGCTGGCGGTGATGAAGTGCATGTGTGTGCGCGCGAACTTGCTGAAGCTTCTGGATACGTTGGCACGTGTTGAAAATTCCCTTCAAGTACTAGTGAAGGTAATGGTCCAGTCGTAGCTGCTACTACCACGTAAGGACGTACCGAGTCGAGCATTTCACCTTGAGAGAGGAGATTCTGGTAGATGGACGAGAAGACTGTCAATGCTGAAAGATGACATGAAGTAACGTACTAAGGACGCTGTTATTTACGAGTAAAACGGTATACGCGATGGCCTCCCGACTTCCAGCTACACGGTACTTCTAGAGTGTGTAAATAGCTCCTTCTAGCACAGAAAGGTTGTTTATACGCGATGCCGCCGACAAAAACGGCAACTTGCGGTACGTTGTCGGGCGTACAACATCCTACAAAGTTCTCGAGACAACACTAGATTGGCGAGTTCTTCAAACAGATAATTGTTGTCAAGCACCATGGTCGCTTTGTACGTTGGGTATTTTGTAGACAAAGATAAAACGCGCAGATGACCAGCCATCATCGCCACTCTCCGGAGGAGAGGGTATACGCCAGTATAACTTCGAATGCCAGCTTCACCAAGTTTGCACATCTCGTCCTACACCTCGATTACAATGCATTTCTTGACACTAGAAGTGAGAACCACTCGAGCAATGACATTCCCAATCCCAGCACCGATATCGAAAATATGTCATGGACATTGACGGGGCCCAATGCACTAATTAACTGGGCAACACGATGTGGGAGCGCTTCGCCAGCGTTCTCATGCGTGTGGCGAGCATATTGACGCACATCCGTAGAGCTAATATCGCGTAAAACCTCTGCAATCGCCTTCATAGCGGCAGGAAATTCAAGTAATGAGGCTTCGAGAAATGATATCGTGGTCGGTAATGGCAGTGCCGTAACAGCTGCCTCACACAGTAGTGGAGCCGGCATCGTGGTTGGTGTCTTTACTGTCACCGCAACAGATGTGATCGCCTCTACAGTCACGGTCGGCGCGGTCTGTGTCACGGTTGTCTTAGTGTTCGTGATACATGTGGCACAACTTCGGCGTTGTGTCGCCGGTGCCCAAAGAGGTCGTGACTTGATCCCCCAAAGAAGCAGGGAGGGAAGTCCCTGAAATGCTTACTGTAGGCGCATTTCAAACTGGAGAGTCGTAGCCGGAGATCACGAGCGCTCCGTTCCGGGTGCGCTACAAATGTCCATGCTATCGGAATGCTCTTCGCGCTCGAACCGAAGCGCGATCTGAACTAGAAGCTTGCCTTACCAGTCTTGGAAGCTAGTTCGCATGGTAACATGTGTCTTCGATTGAGTATGGTCCGCTGCGATTAACACTGCTGCATATGCTTTTGAACTCGTATTGACTGCAATGGATGGGTGTCAAGGACTACTACGAGATGATCGACTAATTTTATGTACCGTCCGATATTTGTGAGGATCAGCAAAATCACAGTTTATGGTCGCGAAATTTGATGACACCGGTAGCGTGACACTATATCTTTCGGAAAAGCAGTCATGTCGCCATACGAGCTCAATACTATTCGACTATTCCTATGTACACTGCATTCTGATCGGTAGTAACAAAACAAGGTGAGTAGAAACACATGTAATTCTCAAAGATCGCATTTTTCGCCCTTTGACAAGGGTATATTCCACCTACTTTTGAGAAGGGCGTTAAAGACGTGAAATGTGACCTTGCACCGCGAAAGGGTTAAACTTGTTTAACGCTGAGGACTTAGTTCTCTTATACACTAAGAACCTACCGCTAAAGGTGGTTAGCTCTGTAGAGAGCAACCAACTGAAGCACTGCTTCATCGGACCCTTTGCGGTCCTGGCCAGACATGGCGCGGCGTATACCATTGACCTCCCGAAGCCAATGGCGACGCGCCCTACGTTCTAGGTGGGGCGCCTTAAGCGGTACCATTATCCACAGGGTTCTTCTCCTTGGACGGAGGAAGACCAAGGTGAGAACACACCTCCTCGAAACGAGGCTGAGTCTCATGGACAACCGGAGCAGCTAGTGTCGGAGACTGTGAATGGAAACCAGGCTGGTACCCACGCGATCCATACGAAGGGTATGATGGTGCCGGATGGGAAGAGCTCCAGTAAGAGCCATACCCATAAGCCGAGTAGTATAAATACCCCTGTGGTTCGTAAGAGGTCGAAGTTTCTTTAGGCCGGAAGCTGGAACTCGGCGGTCAACACGCCCGTGGAGCTCCCGAATCTCACGACCGAGAGCATCCACATCCTGTCGAAGGACCCCAGCTTGACAATCGGTTCCAAGCCCAAGGGAAATCTCGATCGCATACACGCGATCTCGAAGTCGACGGACTTCGTGAACCCCACCGAGCCCGACCTCGACGTTGAGGGTCCAGGGGTATGAGGCAAAGAAGGACCCTCACACTCAAACGCGCGTGAGGGCTCCTCCTGCCCTCCTAGATCGGAACGGAGAGCTCCACTTCCATGTGGAGTGGGTCGTCCGAGAGCGGCGGCGCACTGGGGAGCGCCAGCTGCTTGTGAAGTGGCGAGGGTATCTCTCGCCACGGAACCCACGAGACCGGATGACCGGCCCCAGGGTAACTGGCGAGATCTGAGATTAGATACAACAATCGGGGCGTAAGTAGGCCGCTGTACGGTCCCTGGATTAACGGAACCGTACTCGCGCCCGTCACGAGTCCCTGTGGAGTTGCCGCTTGGCGATCAAGTGGGTAAACTCAATGCGAAGATTACGCTGGTCCAAGACCAGGTCAGCAAACGACCCTCTCGGAGCTCCTTCAACTCCTGAACTGTTAAGTTCTTTAGAGAAACCCATCTCCAGAACAGGTCTTCTGCCTGAGATTAGGTCGTGGTGTTTTTGGGCTTTGCCCAAGGGTATCCGCACACGGGGAAGAGCCCACCTCGGTCTTTCGGTTTCTTCCGGAAACTAGCAAATCCCTTTAAAGGAATTCGATGAAGTGCAAGCAGCGCACACCTACCGACCTAAATGTCTTCGATAAAGAGTGGTTCGTTCAGAACTAAGGCATGCTCATAGGCGTCGCGAGACAGTCACATAAGATATACATAGAACTAATTCTGTTTTACCACCCATCTTCGTAACTTACCACTCTGAACATGTGACGGGGTCACACGAGCACCTTGATTAGAGGAAGTGTGCTATCAAGAGTATACAAACTCTCGGTGAACGGCAGTTCACTAGTCCCTGGTCTGAGGGGACTTAATAGCCAGTTAAGCGTAAGTTTTAGACTGATTTATATTTATAGTTAATTAGGTCATTTGGCCTGTAATACAAATTACTAATTAACTATAATTTGTTTCATGTATGCATATAAAAGTAGGTCAAATACGATTGGTTGGTCCTCAGCCACCAGACCTACGTGGCAGTAGTGTGGTCCACACCACCCACGAGTGAGTATCTAAAACCGATACTCACAGAAGTATATCTACTTCTAAAGGCGGTACCCTTTCTAGGGTACCCCTTCATGTAACCCCGTTACATCATCCCCCACTTAGGTTGGTAACACCCCCAACCAATGAGGAGCTAGGAAGAGAGCGCCGCTCTCTTTCGTGTCCCTGTCGATACCCATCGACGAGCCACCGTTGTGACTTTGAGGCTTCATTAAGCCTTTCGCGCTAACACCAGCACCCGAGGTTTCCACGTCAACCTCTCCCAAGATGCCGAAGAAGGCAAGCACCTACGGCGCTTCGGCGCCCCCTAAGTCTAAGACTGCTCAGGCCAAGTCGAAAGACAAGGCCGCTCCGCGCAAGGAAGCCCGCAAGGCGGCTTCCGAGGCAACCAGCAAGCGTACCGCTGCTGCTGCCAAACAAGGAGGGGGCCCGCGACGCAGTCGCTCGCGCTCCTCGTCGCCCGACGACAAACCGAACCCTCGGTTCACCTATCGGGACCACAGTCCTGGGTCAGAGTCCCCTGTATTTGATATCCCAATGATCACGGGATCAGAGTCTGACGGGGACTCTCCTGGATTCACCAAGGATCCAACTCCTTCACAGGACGCTCCTGTACAGGACACTCCTTCACAGGACACTCCTGCTGATGATGCTGAATCATCCGAGGCGAAGGCAGCTTCGACGAGCTCGCCTGCCAAGAACCTTACCTTGGACGAAGGTAAGGCTCGAGCACAAGCTGCGAAAGCAGCTACTTCAAAACGGGCTGATGAGGGTGCTGCTGCTGCTAAGAAGCGCGCAGCCCCTGGCTCTCCTACGTCAGAGCCTTCAATCGCTAAGGGATTCAAATCCCTGTTCGACTCCTCAGACGAAGACAAAGAGGAGGGGGCTGTCACCGAGCCCCAAGAGATCTCCAATGATCTCGATGAGCAGCATGAGCGCTATCAAGCTGCTCAGCAGCAAGGCGCTCCTGCGCCTCCCACGCCGGTGTCTCCTCGCGAATACAACCCACCGGATGCGGGGTCTGGGTCTCCTATGTTCCTGAAGCACCTCAAGGGCCCCTCGTGGTCTAAACCATGGGCGCACTTCACGTGGCACCTATGAGCGTGCCTCGGTTCAAGATGAACCACTCTTCGTCAGCGACATTGAGGCCGCTAGGTGTGTGCTGCTTGCACCACACCGGATTCCATTGAAGGAATTCACTAGTCTCTGGAACAAACCGGAAGACCGTGGTGGACCCTTCCCCGTGTGGGGGTACCCTTGGGTACAACCCGAGAACACCACAACCCAATCTCAGGCAGAAGACCTGTTCTGGAGATGGGTTTCTCTAAAGAACTTCACAGTTCATGAGTTGAAAGAACTCCGAGAAGATCGTCTGCTGTCCTATGTCTTGGACCAGCGCGATCTTCGTATTGAGTTTGCCCACTTAGTCGCTAAGCGGCAACTCCACTCAGTTATGGAGGGACTTAGACAGCAGTCTAAGTCCAGCACTCAAGACGAGCGTGGGTACGGTTCCGTCAACCCAGGGACCGTACACCGTAAGGCGGCTAAAAAGCCTCTCCCCCACTTACGATGGAGGCCTCGGTGCCTCCCTGCAAGGTTAGCGGCACCTGGGGGTGTCGTAACCCATTCAAGTAGAACGGGATAAACCCGTTGATGCATGTACCGCATTATTGAGTGCAAACTCAACCATAGGCAGCTGGTCCGACCAGGACCGAGGTGCTTCCGCACAGATACTGCGAAGAGTATCTTCGAGCACGCGGTTGACGCGCTCCGTCTGACCATCCGTCTGCGGATGGTCCGCAGTTGACATCGTCAACTTAGTTCCCAGTAGCAGGAACAAGGTGTCCCAGAACGCCCCCGTGAAACGCGGGTCTCTGTCCGAGACGATGGTCTCTGGTAGACCATGATAGCGAAACACGCTATCTAGGAACAGCTGTGCAGCCTGTTTCCCGGCGACCTTGTCACGTACTGGAGCAAGATGCACCATCTTGCCCAAACGGCAGACAAACACCAAAATGCCGGTGTTGCCCTTGTAATCGGCCGGCAGGCCGAAGATAAAGTCTAGACTCATCGACTTCCAGCAATCTGCTGGCACAGGAAGGCTCTGTAGTGGAGCGAGGCGTGGCCCGAAGGCTTCACTCTCTGACATGTTTCACATGTCTTGACATAGTATGCCACCCACTTATACATGCGGGACCACCAAAATGTCTGAGAGACCGCTTGGTAGGTCTTCTCTCGGCCAAGGTGGCCACTCATCGGCGCATCACGCGCCTCCAGAAGTATGTCATACTTCAGATCCTCGTCGTTTGGAACGACAACCCGACGAGGATCTCCAGGGTCTACTCTGTAGTGGAGTAACCCTTCGGCCTGCTCATAACGATGGAGCTGCACCCACTGTCGAGGCGAAAGCCTGTCGACGTTGGCGTCCTTGCCATCGGACAAGAACTGCATCAGTGGTGTGTAGTTCTCGTCCACTTGATACGCCAAGCGTATCCGATCATATAGAACTGTCGTGACCCGACTGACATGAGCTAGCTCATAGTCAGGTCGACGCGACAATGCATCGGCAAGCACGTTGAGCTTGCCCGGCTTGCATTCGACGCGGAAGTTGTATTCCGCGAAGAATGACAGCCACCTCGCCATCCGTTGCGACAGATGCGGCGGGTTGGTGGCAGTCCGCAAGGACGCGTGATCGGTGTAGATCACAAAGAGCCTCGGGCTCAAGAGATGAACTCTAAACTTGACAAGAGCGTACTTCATTGCAAGTAGCTCCTTGTCATGAACGGGATAGTTCCGTTCGGCAGCCTTCAGCTGCCTGGGCTGGAAGGAGATGACGCGTTCGCGTCCTTCATCGTCCTTCTGCAACAGTCTAGAGTTTATTGCATAGTCAGAAGCGTCACCGACGACGCTAAAAGGCTTATTCTTGTCCTGCAGAGCCAGGGCTGAGCGCATGCTGTAAGCTCGCCTTGATGCTATCAAAAGCATTTTGGTGCTGTCGCTCCCAGACCCAGTCGGCATCTTTCTTTAAGAGATCCGACAAGGGTCGAGCAAGTTCAGCGTACCCTGCGCTGTACTTATGAAGATAGTTGGCTAAGCCCAACCACTTCCGGAGGTCCTTCTGCGACCTCGGGGTCGGCCAATCCGCTATGGCCTTGACCTTCCCTGGATCGGCGCGCACGCCGACCCTGCTGACAAAGAAGCCGAGGACTTTTATCTCCTCAGCTGCAAAGACGCACTTGTCGATGTTGGCATAGAGCTTGTTGGCTCTCATGACCTCAAACACTCGACGGAGGTGCTTTAGATGCACCTCCATAGACGTCTGGTCGCCTTCGGCACGGCTATGGACGAATATGTCGTCAAAGTACGTCTGTGCGAACGTACGCAATGGTCTAAACAATTGTGTGACCAAGCGATTGAACGTCGCTGCGGTATTCAAAAGCCCTTGTGGTATCTCTAGCCACTCCCAGAGCATCCCGCTCGGGGTGCTCACTGCGGTGAGAGGAATGTCACTCTCCCGCATCAGGATCTGGTAGTATCCGTCTACCAGGTCCAGGGCACTGTACAGCGTACAGCCCGACATGTTGTTCAGCAACACATCCTTGCGAGGGATCGGCGTCTGTGCCGGTACCGTCGCATTGTTCAGCTTGTTGTAAGCGTGAACCAGACGCCACTTCCCGTTCGGTTTACGAACGCAGAAGGTTGGCGTCGAGTGCGGGGACTTCGACTCCCGCACCATGCCCGACTTCGCCTTATCGGCGAAGAAGGCATCTATGACCTCGCACTGTTCGCGAGGTAGAGGCCACTGCCTCGTGACACAGTACTTTGTGCCAGGCACAAGGTCAATCTCGTGCCGAACTCCCCGATCCGGCGGGAGTTGGGATGGTGGGTGCTTCGACACCACATCCGAGTACTCTTTCACAAGAGGATACACTGGATCTTCCGGGTTCTTGAGGATCTCAGAACCCAAGCGCGTTGCACGCTGCTTCGCGAACCCCTCCAGGACATCCTCGTCCATTACGGATGAAGAGTTCAAATCTTCAGGAGAGGTCTCCGGCTTCAGGAGCACCATCTCCGCGATCTCTCCGGCCTTCAACTCGGCCAGGAAGTCCTTCATGGACAGTTCCTCAAGGTTCAACTAAGTTGACATCTAGCTCAGAATCCTCGTGTAGACAACCAAGTACCACACGCGGATTCGGAGCCCCCACCGAGATCAACTTACAGTTCTCGTAGGTTATGTTTTGAGCTCATAACCTACGAGAACTGTAAGTTGATCTCGTAGCACTTCACCTCTGGGAACTGAGAAGAATTTGCAAAGTAGTTAAACTAACTTGTGTAGTGCGAGTAAAAAGTGATGCATGTCACTCGGACTGTGTGAAAATCTTGAATATGTAACCCATATGCTCCAATTTAACGGCTCAGCTGTTAACGATATTAAGCTGGATTCATGGGTTCGTCTTCAGTTGCCGCAGCAACATCGACGTGGTCCTCTGGCGTCCATGCCTTTTTGGCATCTTCAACATTGAGCTGCACACGCAGTCGCTCAAAGACTCTCGGCCCCAAGGCCTTCGTAAAGATGTCAGCAATGTTATCAACAGTGGGTACATACTCCAACCTCAACCGTCCACGATCAACCCATTCAGCAACTGATCGTGTCTTTATCGCTAAATGTTTAAGTTCTTGTGAATTTCCATTATTCTCCACTTCCTTGATAGTACTTTGGTTGTCACAGTACAAGGTTGCTCCTTTATGTTGCTCGATCCCTATATTTCGCAACATCTTTTGTGCACACTTAATCTCCTTAGTGCATTTGTGCGCTGCAACTAACTCAGAAGCGCAAGTGTCATCCGCCACAGTGTTTTGCTTCTTGCTTTGCCAGTGCCAAACATTTCCATTTAATCTCAGTGCCGATCCAGTCACTGATTTACTAGTTTCTGGACACCTAGCATGATCTTCATCAGCGAAGGCATCAAGGGTCATACCACCCTCAGACGCATTCGAGAATCGATACACTAACCCGAAGTGTTTTGTACCACCAAGGTACCGCATGACACGCTGTGCTTGTCGAAAATTCTCTCTTGTGTATGCACTTCCATACCGACCAAGTGTACGGACTGCATTTGCCAGGTCAGGACGGTTGCAATGAACTAAGTACTGTAGTGACCCCACCATTTCACGAAACGGTACTGTAGCATCATTAATCAGCTTGGGGTCCTTCTCAATTGGAAGTGTACGCTCATTATGAAACTGAGGAGATCTCACATGCTTTGCCGCATCTTAACTAAACTTTGCCAACATGCGCTCAATATACGCAGTTTGAGAAGTACACAACAATTTTCCTGGCTTATAGTTAATCTCCATTTCCAAAAGGTGCTTGACTCGACCCAGATCCTTCAAGCGAAACTTTCTACTAAGAGCGTCCACAACCTTCACAATGTCTCGTGGATCAGCTGCGATCACAATGTCATCGACATAAACAGTCAGGTAGATTTTATTATAATCTTCCACTTTCCAGTACACACCACCATCAAACGTACACTTCTTGAAACCGATCATCATCAGGTGTTTATGCAGGGTGTTGTTCCAAATACGAGAGGCTTGTTTCAGACCATAAAGGCCTTTTAACAGATTGCATACTCTACCAGAGCCATCATCGTACCCCTCGGGTTGTTCCATATAGATATCCACCCCACAGCGCACACCGTTCAGAAATTCTGTCACGAAGTCTACATGTCGACATTCCAATCCCAAAAGTAAAGCTAAGAGCAAAACCAGTCGAACCGATCCGAACTACACGAGAGTATGTCTCGATATGGTCCAGGCCATACTTCTGTCGGTATCCCTTAATTGCCAGTCGAGCTTTGTGTCGCTCAATTTCACCTTTTTCATTTCGTTTCAACACTAATATCCACAGCGAAGTCAGAATATTAACTGGTTTATTCTTGGTTGACCTGGGTCTTGGCACCAACTCCCAAGTCTGGTTCTCAATCAGAGACTCGTACTCTGTGTCCATTGCCCGTTTCCATTCAACCGCATGTTCTGACGATAGTGCCTCCTGCACTGAAGTAGGGTTTAACAAATCACGCACAGTTGCGATCATCATGCATTGAATGAGTGTCGTCGTCATCTTATAATTGCTGGGATCATACCAAGTTGTTTGTCGGCGAACACGTGTTGATCGTCGAACAGGTCTTGTCCTAGAACCCGCATTTGTATGTCCAGCTCTCTCACTCGTTCTACAATTGCTCCCACTATTCCGTGCACTGTTCGTATCTTGGGAGTTATCCAAGGTTCAGGCACATAGTTGACATCGTCTTCCATAACTTCTGGCTCACTCCCACTTAAGTCGCTGTCACTATCATCATCACTACTATCACTGCTACTGTCGTTGTCAGATTGAGGGATGCCTTCTTCATCACGGATTTGAATTTCACCTTCACTATCTACCTCCATTTCATCTGCACAACTTGCCAAATTTTGTTCACCAACCATCTGATGACTCATCCTGAGGCGCAACTGGCATGTGCACATGACTTACAGGAAGGGAGGCAAAATCAATGTGGTCAGGCAGTTCAATTTCAGCTTTGAAGTAGGTATTATCAATGAGGTTCTGCAAATAGTTGGGGTCGGCAGCTAAATCTTCGTAAAACACAACATCACGCCGTTCAATAAGTTTTCCGGTACACAAATCCAGTATGCGGTAGCCTAATGACGTTTTTGCATAACCGAGAAACACCCCAGGATCTGCTAACATATCTAGCTTACTATTGCGTTTCTTCTTTGGGATATGATGAAAAACTATACAACCAAACACACGCAGGTCTTTCAGTTGTGGTTTGGCCCTCGGGCTGGTCTTTTTGACCGTGCGTGGAACTACACTACCCACGCTAGGTACGCATGTAGCGCTCTCATTCTTCCTATCGGTCTCTTCGAACTTGCGTGGAACTATGTTTTCCACACAGGAGACGCCATCAGCGCTCTCCTCAGCAGCCTCTGCTGCTTGCGGACCTATGTTACCCGCCTGGTCATTGCCGTCCGGCACTGCCACAGTCGGAGCCCATACGGCGCGACGACTCTCAGCGTTGGGACTTGCCGTCGTGGCAATCCCACGTGCTTGGCAATGAGCCTTGGTCTCAGGACCGGTTGCGAGACTCATCGCAACATTTTCATTGGAGTCAGTGACTCCCAGTACTTCTTCGGGCGCATAAGCGCCTTGGCGACCATCTCTGGCGCTCCAGGCTCGAACAGAGGTGGGAACATGACTCGCCAATGCTCTGTCGGAGACTGCGGGCCGGCTAGTTCTAATAGCTTTGCCGCGCCAATCGATCCAGGGCTCGTGCTTTTCGAGCCACGACATGCCAGGTTCAAGTCGTACTTGTCCATGTCTAGGACAAGGAACGACTCCGTGTTGTCAAAGTCCTCGAGCTTTACAACCAGGTCCATCCGGACCCCAGGTACGTTAACCACCGTACCATCGGCCAGTCTCGTCAACGTGGCCCATGCCTTCGCTTTCACGCAAAGCATCGGCAAGCATGCGCTATTATGTGCAACCGTCTATGGCCGAGCAAAGTTCGTCGACGCCCCAGCATCAATTAGGATTATGAAGGGATCTCCATATCCCCGTACACTCGCGTGTACCACAAGCAGTCCGCCGCTGCTCTTCCTCGTCTCGAGAGCACCCAGGCTCTCAGGGGCTAAGCCTCCATGGCATGCGCCGTCCGCACTCCTACCGTGGGGACTTAGATCTTCCCCAGTAGGGCGCCCACCCCAATTAGCGTCCCAGTTCCCCTGGCTCTTGGGTCGTGGATTTTGCCATTGATCCTTTGAGCCCTTATGCTTGTAAGGGGAATTCCGTTATCCTACCGCAGGTCAGGCATGTTGCATGTGCCCGAGCTTCCCACACCCGTAGCAGCGGATGGAGCTCTGTACGGCCGTACCCACACCGGCCCCATGCCTATTCCGGTTGCTGGAGCTCCATGCACTGCGCCTGTTGACGAATTTTGGCCGTGCCCCACCGACGTAGGAGTGCGAGCCTGTCTATGGCTGTGATCCTCTTGGAGGGCGATCTGGATCGCCTCCTCCATGGTGTTCGTGTGCACGCGGAACAACTGTGTTCGGGATGGGCCCACCTTCAGGCCATCCACGAACACTGTCACCTTGACGTGTTCAAGTAGGTGGTTCCCTACCAGAGATGCGGCGAGTACTCGTATCTCTTGGATGTACTCATGCAGCTCATGCTTCCCTTGTTTACAGGCAAGGAAGCGCGAGCGCTGGCGATACTCGTAGTTCGCCGGAAGGAAGGCGGCTCGAAGCTGTTGGCACAGCTGAGCCCAGGTTGTGAAGCAACCCGGCGTCGTCGCCTCGCGCGTGTACGCCCAGGTCTTCGCCCGACCTCCCAGGTTGGATAGGGTGAAAGCGACCCGAAGTCGCTCGGTCGAGATAAGAGCCGCGTCCATCGCGAGCTCTACTTCTCTGACCCAGAAGTGGACGTTCTCTCCCTCCTTCCCCTCATAGCGGTTAACCTTAAGCCTCAACGGCTTTGGTTGTGCTGGCTTCACCTCAGCCACGGGGTCTGCAGCCCCTTTACGTGGGCGATAAGCCCTCTCTCGTACGTGTCGAACGCATCGATGCGTTAGACCTGCTCGGCCGGCGTAGCAGCCGCCAAGCTTCAGAGGGCATCTCCTCCAAAGATGCCCACCATCTTCCGGACCGACTCAAACTGAGAATCGGTCAAATGAGGGAACTCCCCTCTATCCATCTTGGCTTACCTTGTAGGAGCCACAGAGGATTCAGGTAGCCAATCTACCCGCGTAGGCGTGGATTGACTACAAGTGCTACCAAGTGTGACGGGGTCACACGAGCACCTTGCTCGAGGAAGTGTGCTATCAGGAGTATACAAACTCTAAGTGAACGGCAGTTCACAAGTCCTGGTCTTAGCGGACATGATAGCTTGAATAGGGTATATTAGACTGAATGTTTTTTACAAGTTCTTGAGCAGAAAAACTAAATATCACACTGTCAAATTCCAAATCGTCATAGTCACCAATTTCATAATATCTGGCAAACACCAAGCCCCATCTTACTTTGTTCGAAAATAACATTTTACGCAATAGCACACACTATTAGAGGACCTGAGTAGTTAACCCGGGGGGTTTGCAGTTCGGAGATTGGCGTCTGTTCCAAATAATGTATTAGTATCAGTCGATAATGAAGGGTTATCTGCCCTGGTGTTGTATGGGACTCGGTCCCCGGACTTAAGATGATTTGAACAGTGCTTGAGACACAGGGCAAATAACTATTTTTAGAAAATTGATCGTCTAATCAAGGATAGATTCACATAAACTCGAACAGAGTCGTATTATCTCGCATGGATTCATATCAAGTCGAATGTTTAGGAAATCAACACTCTTCGTGGACCCTCCGGTGGAGAAGAGAGCGATACTGCGCAGCTTAAGGTGAATTGAACACGCAGGTCCACGTTGCGATGTTCCCCGCAATTGGCGAAGGCTTAAGCTTCGCGATCACAACCGAAATATTATCCATATAGTGCACGACATAGATGCCGCAGTCGAGACAACTGGTCTGCTGTGGTTTCGTCTTGCACTCGCTGACACTCGCATCAAACGATACCGAAGGGTCCTGCCCCGTTGCATAAAATTTTCCATAAAACATAAACTCCAATAATTCTTAACGCACATAGGGATTATAACGTATCTATGCTCTGACCAATCAAACAAGCTGATCACCGACTTCAACAGTTTTTTTCTTGGACGTAGATCGCACACTGTGTGCCTGAGCGATTTCTGTAAATATCCCAGTACCGACCGGGCAAACCACATGTGGCTTCATCTCCATACAAATAGTCTAGTGCATGCCCTGTAATTGCCGTATTATTCAGCAAACAGTTGGAATCATCAGTAAACACATGAAAGGTCAGATTAGTTTGGGGGTCTGTCCACACAACAAGCGGATAGGTGCTGGGGTAACGGGCTCTAACAATCTCCGGATGTTGGAACTGTCCACCGGTTTTGTTGTGATTGCTGCCGCAATGCCACCTTTTCTCGAATACACTGGTCTCGACATTAAAAGTTATGACTGCTGGAATGTTCATTCCACCTTCCCCATCTTTGGCATCGTTATCCCGCATGCATCATCAGCCGCAATTTTTCAAATTTTTGTCTACTTAGTTCTTGAAGTAACAAGTGTCTTATACTTTACAACAAATCGTTGAACCCAAGTTTTATATGCGGATTCAGGCTTCTCCCAAAACTCCGCAATTTCACAACAGTGTGTTAGCAAGCAGACACTTCTGTAATGACCGTCTTCCTTCACACGCGCTTCATAGTACTCTAAGACGCGCAATTCGAATGGGGCCAGTCGATGTGGACGTCCTGCCCCCTTTTTGGCTTCGACGGCCATCTTTATCTGGAACTTCTTGATCTAGCATGCACCAGAATTGCTTTTTTTAATCATGCAGCGACCCCTTAGACGCCTCAACGTTATCTGCAGCCTCTGTAAGACCCCACCCCGGGTTCTCATTCCACTGCCGGAGCTTAGCTATCACCTACGCCATCGTTAAGTTCATGCACGTCCGAACCATGGTTGCCGCTTACGCTCTCCTTTGTGGCGCGAATAAGCCGACGTAATTGGTGGGGAGGGATCAACTGGCTACTTGACTTATTCCGAATTTGAGTTTTTAACCAGTTCAGTTATTATGAATAATAGTCGGGTTAAAATGAATTTTAGTCGAGATAAAATAAATCTTGGTTGAATTAACATGAATTTAGGTCGAGTTATGATGAATCGTGTTTTTAAGCGCAGTTGCCATCAGGCCGGACGGGAAAGGGCTGCTCAGAGCTCTACCAACAGCACCCCCGCGTTCACAGAAACCCAGTTAACCGACTTCCGCTGTTGTACACGCACGGCTCCAATGACTGCAACTGCGAGGGTCACGGCCTCCCTTGTAAAATATCTCCTTCCGAACGCAATGTTGTTGTCTTAGTTTGAACAAGATTAATAATGCGTCTCCGGCGGTTAAAGATTCGTTGCTCTTCTCTACTGCACCAGTTTTCTCCATTCTGCTCTTCAAGACATATCACTGCCACTCCACCAGCAAAAACGTGATCTCATTCTTTCCAGAATCGGAAACTGTGTGAATTTCGCCACTCATTTAATACGTGAGGGTATCGTTGGCTGACGAAGTATTCTTTGATGTTTCGTCAAAAGTAATACCTAGATTATTAAGGGCTTGACTACTTGAAGTATTTTGAGCAACACCCTCGTGAACAAGCTTTAATTGTACAGTAGCTGTTCCACTTGCAAGCGGTGCTACCGATATTAGTAAATCATACATATTACCATCTACCGCTTGTAGTGAACGACGTATGATTTCCAAGGACAGCTTCATGTCTTGCTGCCCTCCATCTAGCTTCGCCTTCAAATTTTGCATTGCTCGTTCGAGTTGCTGTTCACTGGGATCCTGAAAGTGTTGTAAGGTCCACCTAGTCGTCGATCGAAAACACATCAACCCGTCAGATTTGAAAACAGAGTAGGATATCGAGGAAACGCACCCATCATTAGAACAGCATCTTGGAGAATGACAATTCTTGAGTATTAAAGCAATTCCAAAAACCACCGGCAGCTATGGTCTGTTAACAAATCCATTGATCAAGTTTTGAATTCCATTCCTCTACCAGCGGGAAAATGTGACTTTGAAGTTCTTCAGGGGGTTTCAGCGATGCGCGAGCAATAAAAAGCTACCTCTTGCTGGTTCAAATCCTGCCAAACTCTTCATTGCTTCTCGCGGTCAAAATGTCAAAAAACACTTTTCCATTGTTTGCGTATTCCAGCGACCCAAGCCCCTGATTTTAGCCTCACTTGCACCACCGAGATCTGTCATCCTGGAACCAGAACCCCTTCCAACACGCGTTGTTTTGCACGACTTTTCAGACAGATATGTTGAAGAGCTCCAGCGATAGCATCAAAGTGAACTTTGCGAGACATCTAACCAAGAGGGTTTTGATTTGTTTTCGGAAGCTTCACACGGTACCGATTCCGTGAAGCTGTGCAATCTGGAAATGGTTCCTGCTCGCAATGCCACCTCCAAAATAAATAAAATCCGAGAAGACCATGAGGACAAATCTGAATGTTCTCGTTCCGCACGCACGCACCGAGTTCAGTACGTCCAACCTGGTTCGTTTTCCCCCGCTTCATAGCCGTAGCCAATGATCGACAAGGGCTATATCCTCGTTTTCAAGTCGGATAGAGTGTAGACCAACCAATTCCATTCTTCTCGCGCGCTCCCCACGCATAAGTGCGTAATGTGATAGCAAAAAGGTCAACCTATTTCTTATGTTTGTACCGCAATCTCACCTCATTGTCCAAAAGTAAGTCGAGATACAATAAATCTGATCGTAAGGTGTGTAACCATCCATGAGAGTGTGAGAACAACGGTCAGCGAAATTCTTACGATTTCTGCCTTCTTCAGTAAACTCAGTCATATTTTAGAGAGTTCACACTGCATCGTCGTGAGGAGGGGCGTGGCTGTTAACCTTGGCGCGCTTCTGCTGCTACCACAAATCAACCATAGTCGCCACATGAGTTGAAGGTAGCCTTACCAACGGTTGCACCTTGGAAACGATTCCCCTCTATCATGTTGGATCGATGTTGCCCTCCCTTACCAGATTTATGTCGTTTTGGCCTCCCAATCACGCACTCTGTCAGAAACAAGTGCAGTTTTGGACCCGTGGCTGTGTATCAGTTAAGGTCGCTTTCAGCGACCTTGCGCCTTGATCTTCACGCCACTTCTTGAACTCTATCTGCCATCTGCTTGCTTTTGCACGTTCTCACTGTATTTGCTGGCCTAATTACTGATGCTTGCTCGTACGTTTGCAGGACAGATTCGGCAAGGCGAACCTTCATGCGGGATTTCCCCTCTGACATGATTGGTACTTGCGGGAAGCTCATCGAATGACTTGCTAGGCCCTCGAAGATTGATTTGTCTCGATTTCAGCCAACGGGAGGTCACAAGCCACTGATTCAAATATCATTTTTATTTAATTAGCACGCCGTTCGATAGCCTCAGTTTACGTGCGATGTCATTGGCTACAGGTGACAGTCCCGGTCCGGTCCCCGGCTATGATAATGCAATTATTAACATCTAGAATATAGATGTATTAGGGGGTCGAACATCTCGAATGAGCAAAATACCACGAGCACAAACTGGACAAAACCATATGCAGGAAAGTGCAAGAAGATAATCTAAAACACAAGGAGGGGACTGATTTTTAGCTCATAATATCGCTATCGTTCAAACTTCGGGAGTAGTTGACATAAGCACTCAGTGCAGTTCTGACATCGAGCGAGAATGCCCAACATAAGTGAACGGCAACGTCTACTGAGTGAGATTGTTGACACCTTAGCTGTTGCCTTCTTGGATGAGGAAGATGACGACATACTGAGTAACATGAACGGTAACCTGGATGAAAACGAGATTATATTTTCCCAGACATATGATATTTCAGACCTCCTGCAACTCACACAGTCATCTCGGTACCTGGTAGACCGAGAGCGTGCCGCTTACTGCACCGTGGTTTTAAGCGATGTCTTCCGATCTGCAATCTCGGACAATCGATTCCTAGAAATGACCCGCATGGATAGGGACACTTTCGAACGCGTCGTTTGCGAAATAGAAAACAATCCCATATTTCACATCAGTTCTTATTGCCCTTCAGCGTTTTGAGCGTACGCTGTTGAAAGGTCCATACGCGTTTGACGAGCACTTGTTACACTTGACTTCTTCGGCTTCTGGTCCAATATCTTCTGGTGCTGCACGTCTGCCCGATCGGGTGTCTGGGATGGCGAAGCAGTTCGTTTAGTAGGTTTAAACGACGGTCTCTTACCCAGTCCTGGATGTAGGTTAGCAGCGACATTGTGGACGCACGATCGCGTGGATTGATCCGCCAACCTTGCAACCTGTAGATAATCTACAGACGGTAGAATCGACGCCAAAGTCGACATGGGCACATTTTGAGATGTTGTCTCACTTGCTTATGGAATTGATAGCGTAGGAGATAGATGTGACACTACTTGTGACTGTGCAGAAGGGACGAACTTCGATCATTCAGGGTTCCAAAAACTACTGGAATCACTGGCGAAATATTCGTCGCTGATACTTGAGGGAGTAGGCGATCCAGGTACTCCAAGTTCCACCGTTGCAAACGGTATTAGGTTTGGTCGAGTGCTAAACAGCATTCATCCTGCTAAAGCGCGGACACTTGCGCTCTAATTTTTCTTGAAGAGATATTCCCTTTGCAAGTTCACGCGTCGTAAGGCCTAGACCTGTTTCGATGTGCCTCATTTTTAAAGTCCTTTTGGAACGTCGCATGTAGGTTCGCCACCGTTACTGCATTTCTGACCGTTTAACTTTATCTTTCGTAGTGCAGGATTCGTTGTCTTACTGACATAGTGCCTTGCCAGAATTTGAAACGCACCCTTCTTTTTAATTTTGGCTTGCCCCCCAACTCACGTCTTCTCGCCTGTTCCGTGGTTGACTCGACTATTGTAGGATCCTCCATCCAGCACACAATAATTCGATAACCATCAGATGTAAAGTGTGTTTTCACGATTGACTCCTTTTCGTCGCCTACTTTCCCCCCACCACCGCTATATTTTTCGTCTGCCAATAAGTCATCTGTCGTGTTCGCGGTTTCCTCTTCTAAAGTTCGTCCACAAGTACTCCCACTGTCTTCTTCCATATTCTTCGTGCTCTCGACCAGATTAGTTTGAGAATTAAAGGGGAACAAATGAAGCGAACGAGTGAACGCTACCTTGAAGTTAAGCAAAAGTGGTATGAGAAATGAGCATGATCAAGGTCCAAAGATGAGCACAGATTTTTAATGTTCGACTTCCCCTATTATTATTACATAACATATTATGTGAACAGGCCTAGAAGCTGTACGATGCAATATTACCATGCGATTCAACCAAACCAATAAACACCTGCGATGATCAAGGTTTTCGTAAGTATGCCCATTAAATCAAAATGTTAATCCATAGTTAAATAAATTTCGGATCAATGCACGAAATGTTGGAGCGCTCGAAGGTCTGCGTATAGCCGTCATATCCTCTCCTTTGAGTTGTCTGTTCGATGCTGGATCTCGCGCTGGTGGGTGCTCTATGAGCTGTTATCACTAGACGCAACGCTGGCAAAGTGCTAGTAGCGGCTATGTAGCTGTTGATGGTGATACAGCTGCTTGCAGACACCTAATTTTGAACTTCGTTGTCACTATATGTGGTTGAAGAACGGGGACGATAGACGTGACTCTCCACACCTAGATGGTGACCCTCTTGAAGTTAAATGAAATTTAGGCACAGGAGTTACGTGCTCGACGTCTTGGTGTCCTGGGATCTCTGCCACGCCCTTCACGTCGTTGCTACAGTCCGGTGTATTCACATACGCAATACAGAGCGTATTATTGTCGTTTCAAGTCTTGATGACCGTCACGACGCTTGCTAGAGAGTCTTTCGTGTATACTTACCCTGGTTACATGAGCTACCCAAATTCCTCGATGAAATATCCTCGTGCTGTTTCAACGAAGAGCTATCCCCGCCTGCCGGGTCTCCTACACTAAGTAATGGGCTATTTTTGAGGGGTCTTCATCTATGAGCTATCCCCGTCAGATCAATATTGACCAATTGCATGCGTGCAGCGAGGTGTAAGCCTTCAGAGGAGGAATAACGAGATGGTAGGCAAATCGATGATGGCTTCGATGGCGCTGAGCTAACTATCTCTGTGGCTGTGGTGGTAGGATCATGTGGTGTTGGGTTCTAACTGTGGGGTAGCTACCCAGTCGCTAAGGCAACCGCCACAGAACCTTTCGGTGAAAAGCGAGGGTTCACCCCATTGGAGGATTATACATCCCGCGACGGAGTGACAGAGACGGAATAGTGACAGCCGGGAGCCTCGGCTAGCCTAATAAAAATTGGCCGAGGTTTCCTGGATTAGGCCGAGATAGGGCTCTGTACCCATCTCAGATCCCTTGTCCCACGTCTGTACAGTCCCAAATCCGTACTTAAGGGTGACTTGTCGACCCCTCGGTCGTACTTATTCTGAAACCTCGGAGACTCCCACAGAGATTTGTTTACACTTGATATCTGTATATAGGCATAGGACAAAACATAGGATGACATACAGAGGCTCTCTGAGCCTCACATTAAGCAGTTTATAAAACGCAGTCTTCCCCCCAGCTAACAAGAGTCAAGTCCGACTTAGGTAAGTGTAGCTAGCTTATTTAAGTGCCAGGACACGCTCAGTTGTGTGGGATGCCTGTTGGTAGACTCAAGGTACATTGAACAGAGAGTTTATCCTGGTCAGGCCAAGAGTTGGTGTGGCCGAGAGATCGGAGGCGACAGTGAAGTGTCGTTACGTGTATACGTAGGGTCTGTTAAGGTCCTAGTGTATATTTTGCCCCAGTCGAGGTTATACCTCGACACCCCTGTATAAGGCCTAACACGCCGGTACCCTTTCACCTGAGGGACTGCAGGGTTACGCGCGAAAGGGCAATATAACACCCTAGTCTAAGCTCATGGCTAGTGGTGTAGGCAAGGGTGACCTAAAACAACCTCGGTATACAGAAGCGCTTACAACCAACCCGGTGTAAGGGATCGTTCCTGGTCTTCAGGTTTGATCCAACAATCGCTGACCTTCACGGGGAAGCGTGTGTTGTTGGTGGGAACTCACCCGACAAGTGAGAATTCTATCGTGTCCTACACGACAATCAACAGAGTATGATATCAGGGGTCGACGTCGTTGGATGCGACGAAAGAGGGGGTGGGAGGAGATGTGCCTCGCATGGGATATGCGGCCAGTACTTAAAGATTGATGACGTTGTTATCTTCAGAGAGGAGGTGACGTGTGCCACTAAGGAGATCTTTAATGGGGACCTAGAAATCGTTGTGAAGGTGTATGTACTGCACTCTGGATCTCAAGAGCGCCACGTGGGCTTCCTATCGAGGCGAATGCTCCGCCTGCGAGACAAGTATGCAAACAAGATGGCAACTGTTGTGGAAGACCTACAGACATCTGACATCTCGCAAAAGAGGCAGCGCAACAGAGGCATCGTTCGCTGCTTGATGCTAACCGATGTCGAAGAACATTTTAGAGCGTAACTCGGATAACTAAGTCTTCAAGCTCTACTACCTCTTCATCCCCAGACTTCGTCGTTCTCGTGCGTAGCACCGTCTGCACCCGGGGGTGCCTGCTCAGGTTGTTCATCGGCATCAACAACATATTCAATTGCGTGAAATGTAACTCGAGTTGTTTTTTCAGATATCGATGCCCAGGCCTCCACCATCCAAGGTACTACATCCTCTCGATTTGGTACTGGAACCACATCATTGACAGCTAAGTTGCCTATTTTATCCACTGCCCACTCGTTATACAGAGTGCGCCGCTTGTCTTTCTATGGTTTATTAATCCCTACGTCGCATAGTTGGAGGACGCACGTATAGCCGCCAGGGATAATCTCAACGTCGGTGCCAACGTCATTCAAGGCTGTAGAGAAGTAGGTTTGCGTGGCATTTAAATTCATCTAGCATCAGGAACGACGTGGTGTGTGAAGCTACTTTTGGTTTCCAAACTTTTTCTAGCCAAAGTTGACACCCACGCTCGTCCATCCAGCCTTTTTCCTAGCAGCAGCCGAATACACCAGGTGGTAACAGCTTTTCGAGGCTCTTCTCGATGGTGGCACCTGGTTCCCTTTAAAAACTAAAAACAGGGGAAGTTTAGTACCGTCCTCAGCCCACGCAACACATGCAGTAAGCCTCCGCGAGTTTGATCCACTCCCACGACTTGATATTGTCTTCGCTTTGGTGTCATTGATAGTTGTATGTGCCGTCATATCAAAAAAACACTGTAGTCTCATCCATGTTCACTCGAAGGCACGGCGCTAAACTTTCCAGCGTGCCTCCAGCCTTGAACCTCTCGTTAACCGTCTCAACGAATTAACGGCGAACGAGCAGTAAGTGCCTGCTAAGCTTTTGCCCGACTCATGTTCTACGTCAAATACTTAATCGATGTCGCTGCAGAAACGGGTAAGTCCAACTCCACATAGCGCTGCGCTTTTCGCCCCGAAATGATCGGTCAATCGAGATAGCTTTTGCAATAACTTGATTTGAAGATACTGCAACCTCCATCTGACGGCGCTCTCTGATCCAGCTTGCTATCTGCTTTTCCAGTTGAGGTGCCGATAGGGCTCGGCCTGGGTTCAGCGACCTCGCGCGAGGATTTCGCCTCACTGCTGCCTCCAATTTTGACCTGTTGCGCTTCTACTGTCGAATCTGGCTGGGGTCTATCTTGTGTCGGCGTGCTGTCCCTCGAATTGAGCGAGTCTCAGACTCGGTTAGAAGGGCGAGTTTCTGCTTCACCGTTAGTTTTGTGTTGTGTACCGGCATCGTCGTACTTCTTCTCGCGATTCTTTCAAACTGTCACGGAAGACCGCAATCACTATTTTGATCCAATAGAATGTAACTCTGGTGAAACGTCACTCGCTTGAGTGAAGAGTCGCTCCTCGATGAGCTATCCCCTTTTCAAATGGTTTTGGTGAGGATAGCTCATCGAGGAATTCGGTAATTTCTTGGCTGTAGCGGGATCTGGCCGTCCTTGATGTCTATTGTAGGTTACCCTCGCATTAGTCATGAATCTGCACTCTCTGTAAGGAGTGGAAGCTGTGCTCTTGGAGGCAAATTGTAAACTGACATTCTGTGCTTTATCCTATTTCGTTCCTGCTCGATCTACCTCTGTGGTGCGCCCTGGGCACCCTTGTTCGATATGCAATTGACTGGCTGTGGAGCGGCGCCGACGCTGAACCCCATTGCGCAATCCGTAAGTATGCAGTGCGGTTTGTCCTTGAAGCTTGGCTAGACTCATCGAATGATGTTGTACTGGTCTTGAGCAGATCCTTACATTCCCCCCGACTTGACGAAGCCACAATACCTTGGACGTTGAAGCCGCGATATGAAGTTGAAGCTGTTGGTACCGTAACCATCCTTTATAAGGACTAGTACCGAGACACCCTTAGCGAAGAGACTTCTTCCAAGCCTGTGCCGATCTGTTTCGCTGACGAAGCTCCTTGAGCAGAGTTTTCCAGTGGCTGACATGCTTGATGTCCCGCTCGCGCTCCCAGGTATTCTCGTGGTGCGGCAGACCGTGCCACTTCACGAGATATTCTGGGTGGCGATTGAAGATACGGCGCTGGATGAGAGTCTCTATGATGTGCAGAGGTTCTCCGTCATCATCGAAGATCACCGGCGTAGACTTGGGAATTTCACGCCCCTCGAACCGGTCGGGATTGCTCGTATAGACCTTCAACTTGTCGATGTTGAAGCGCGGGTTGAGATGCTTGAGGTTCGCGGGTAGATCAAGCAAGGCGACATTACCATGCAGCTCCAGAATGGTGTACGGCCCGATGAATCTTGGAGTGAACTTGCGCGAGCGTAAAGTTGTTTCAGCTGTGGCATGCGAGATGTTCATGTCTTGCGTTGATAGTAGCGCTAGATCACCAATCTTGAACGGATTGTCGGCACGACGCTTGTCGTAGAACTTCTTTTGCGAGACTTGAGTATTGAGTAGATTCTTGCGGGCACGTTCAATCACTTCCTGGCGGTGCTGCGCAAAGCGCGATGCGTACTCCACTCTCGACACTGCTGCAGGTACTGCACTACCAGTGGAGCTCAAGGGGTTCTTGGGTAGTCTGCCCGTATCGATGAAAAATGGCGACATTTTCGACGAGCTTGATACCAACGTGGCGTGGGCATACTCGATCATCGGAAGATGTTCGTTCCAGTCATTGCCGTGATACGAGATCGAACATCTCAAAGAGTCTTCCAACGTTCGATTTTGTCGCTCCGTCTGACCGTCTGCTTGGGCTCGGTGAGCTGTGGTCATAGCAGTCTTGATCTTCATCAAGCTGGTCAAGGCTGTCCAAAACTTGGACGTGAACTTCGGGTCTCGATCGGAAATGATGGTAGCCGGGATACCGTAATATCGGATCACGTTGTTGAAGAACAGCTTGGCGGTATCTTCCGCTGTAGCCGTCGTGTGCGTTGGGATATACACCGGCCTCTTGGACAGCTTGTCAACGACCACCATGATGGCGTCAAAACCATCGGATACCGGTAGATGCGTGATGAAGTCGGTTGATACTACCTCCCAACACGCCGCAGGCAATGGAATCGGTTGAAGCTTGCCCGCCTTACGGCCTGTGCTTGACTTGTATCTCATGCAAGACTCACAGCTCTGGATGTAGTCCTTGATGTCCGCTTCCATACTTGGCCAAAAATACCACTGCGCTGCTGCAAGTTGCGTTCGCCGAACACCAGGGTGTGCCATGATAGCTGCGTCGTGAACGTTGTGGATGACGTCCAACCGCAGCTGCCGATGGTTGGGCACACACAAACGGCGTACGCCATCACTACATTGGAGGTAGATGAGGCCGTCAAGCAGCTCGTAGTCACTACTCCCGCTCTTGGTGCGCCATAGCGTCTTGTAAACGGGGTCTATGGCATAGGCTTTTTGATACATCTGCTTGGTGGCTCTGTCCAACTCAATTGAACTGACCGTCGTCATCGTATCCACGGTCGCTGCGTTTAGTTGGATCCGCGTCTGTGAAGCTCCAACAGCACGCGCGGACGATGCAGGGTGCTTGGTACTTAGCATGACCGCCTGATCGCGCGATGATATGTTCAACAGCTTATCCGTCGTTGCCATGCGCCGCGCACTCGACTGCCGAACCGTTGAGCATGTAGAGCACGAAAACCGGAGAGCACATATCTGTAGGGGCCTAGAGACACCATCGTCTCCCCCCCGCGGCGGAGATGAAGCCGTCGGCGGCCGTGAGAGTGCGTCAGCGACCACGTTCTGAGAGCCGGGGCGGTGATGCAGCTTGAAATCGAACGATGCAAAGAAGTCAAGCCACCGCGCAAGTCGTCCCGATACCCTGGGGTGCTGCAAGAACCATTTGCAAGCCGAGTTGTCTGTGACCACGTCGAAATGGGTCCCATGCAAGTAGTGGCGCCACCGCGTGAAGGCTTGCTTGATAGCAAAGAGTTCCTTTTCGTGCACCGGCCAGTTGAGTTCATGAACCCCGAGTTTCTTGCTGTAGAACGCCACCGGTAAATCGTGACCGTCGTGCATCTGGGAGAGCACACCACCGACGCAGTCATGGCTGGCGTCCGTTGTGACGATGAAGGGTTTGCCAAAGTCCGGTAAACGGAGGACAGGAGCCTGCTGGAGCGCAAGCTTGATGGAGTTGAAAGCGCGCCGTTGCGGTTCGTCCCAAACCCACTCCACATTCTGCTTCACCAAAGAGCTCAGCGGTAACACAAGTTGAGCAAAGCCATGAATAAACCGGCGATAGTACCCGGCAAGCCCCAGAAAACGCTGCAGCTCTTGAGCGTTACCAGGTTCCGACCACTCTGCAATGGCTCGAGTCTTGCGGGCATCGACATGGAGCCCCGCACTGGAAATTGTATGCCCCAGGAAGTCAACGGAGCTCTGACCAAATTCACACTTGTCGGGGCGGGCATACAACTTGTTTGCACGAAGAACCTCGCAAACTTGACGCAGATGCTCAATGTGGTCCTCCATAGAACGTGAAAAAATACAGATATCATCCAGGTACACCACAACAAAGCGAAAGGTATGCAAAAGTTTTCGCATCAGCCGGGTCCAAGTGCCAGGCATGCCCGCAAGCCCCATAGGAGCTACATTCCACTCGTAAATCTCGTGATTCGTACGAAAGGCTGTGTACTGTTTAGACGTAGGCGACATCCGCATCTGATGATACCCACTGGCCAGATCGAGAATGGAAAACACCACCGCGCCTTCCATCTTATCGAACAGTTCCTCGATGTGAGGTAACGGAATCTTCGCCACGTCAGAAGCAGCATTGACGAGTCGATAATCAATGACCCATCGAATTGGCATGTGGGGATCGGCAGAGCGCAACCATTCCAATCGTGACGGAAACTTGCCGGTAGTAGGATCCTTCTTTGGAACCCCAAAAATGTTGCTGACCCACGGCGAGTCGGACACTTGAATCCAGTTCTTCTTCAGCAGGTCAGCCACGAAGATCTCCAGCGCGGCTTGTTCCACTTTTGACAGCCGAAAGGGAGCACGGTTGCTAGGTTTTGCTCCTGGTTTCAAGACCACTTCGTGTTCGACCGAGCGCTGGGGAGGTAGTTCTGGTGGAAGCTCGGCTGGAAAGACGTCCGCATATTGGTCGAGCACCTCTTGAAGCTGTGGTGGCACCATCTTCACCTTGGGTGATGTCTTAACTGACACATGATACAGTTCAGCGTACTCATGGGCTTGCACGTTCTGCTCAAAATGTGCAGCCGAGACGGCCAGTAGAGCCACACCCGCACTGCCTGCTGCCGTTTCCTCGTTATGAGCACGTGCCACAGCTTGGTCGACCACTGACGGGCTCGCGCTTGGGCCCAATGGCATGTGGAAATACCCAGCCTTAACGTGAGCATCCAGTTGCTGTCGTAAGGTGGCGGGAAGCGGGTGCTGAAGAAATTCTGGATTCACTTGCACCGCTCCAATGGTTGGTTCGGAAGCCTGGACGCTGGTATTTAGTGAACGGTAGTCACACACAGCTCGTTGTTCACTGAATAGCACTTCTCCTGATTGCCAATTGATGCTCGGATTGAACTGGACGAGCCACGGATGACCATGAATCACATCTTGATTGGCCGATACTTCCCACTCAATAAGAGAGACATTCGCGAAGTCATGACCTCCAAATGTCAGTGTCTCCAGACAACGTTGAGCCACGCGACTTGGCGTTGTAGTGCCGTCAAAGCGCTCCGCCGTGACCTTGGCAGCATCGACGAAATGACGAGCGAGACCGGGACGCACAATGTTTTGCTCCGCACCACTGTCGATGAGGATCCTCACCGGTCGTCGGTTCATCACTCCATCCAGCCGTAGTAGACCCCGAGACGGTGCGGCTGAAGCCGTCGCTCGCGCAGCCATCATGTTCAGCTGCATGCTTTGCATTACCTCCACCTCGTCACTGTTGTCGTCGTCGCCATCGTCTTCTACCACACGACGAAAGGTGCTCTGGTGGGCACTGAAGGACGATTGACCACGTCCTCGAGTGGGTCCACCGCGCGCGTTTCGACCTTGACGCTTCCGGCAACTGGATAAACGGAGGCCTGGTTCCTTGCAGTAGAAACACAAGTTGTTTCGCATGCATTCGTCACGGGAAACAAACCGGGAACTGCCAATCTCCATCGGCGTTGGTTCTTCAATGGACGCCTGAGTTGTTTGAAGCACAGCTGCACGACTTGAATCCCTTACTTGCTTCCGAGCACCGACAGTATGGGTGCGGTCGTACATCAGTGCAAACGATATAGCATCCGTCGTGTTGCGAAACTGGCGCAGCTTGACTTCTTGACGAATCTCTACCAAGAGCCCTTTCTGGAAATGCATGACCTTGTCGATATCCGACATATCTTCCACTTTGCAGATAATGCCGCGAAAGCAGGAGACATAGTCTTCAAGACAGGCAAAGTTTTTCTGCCGCAAGGCTAACAGCTGATCTCGAAGGTTCTCTTGCTTATCAGGGGCCGTAAACTCGCTTGTCAGCAGCTCTTCAAACTGAGCCACCGACTGCAGGAAGTTGCCTTCGTGAGAGACGTACCATGCAGCTGCGGGTCCCTTCAGGTTCGCCACCAGCAACGACAAAGGTCGTTGCTGTGGGGCTTCGGCACCGTACTGGATATTCTTCGACTCGAAGTACAACCGCGCGCTGAACATGTAGTCTGCGACGTCGGCGTCCTTCGTGCCGTGAAACGTAGGCATGGTGATGCCCTCAGCACGATACTCCCTTGTGTCGGCAGCGGGCATCGCGTCCGCTTGCTGCTGTTGTGGAGGGGGCACTTGTTGTTGTTGCTGCTGCAGCGTCGCTGCCATTTGTTGCTGTAGCTCCGCTGTGTGCGCCAAAAACTGCTGCTGCTCGCGCATCATCGCTGCAAGCGAAGCAAACATCTGCTGGACACTATCTGTATCCATTGCGCCTACGCTGGATTCCAACGTCGTCACTAGATGGCCTTAGGCGCGCAAGCTCCTAAGCCAAATCAATCACTGAAGTCGCAGCTACTCCCTGGAGAGCCGCTTCCGTCAATTCCTGAAGCCAGCGACTTGTCGGTACTAACCGGGTGCAGCTCAGTCGGCGCTAGCTTGTGGCGGCCTCGTAGCACAAAGACTACTACTACTCGCACGCAAACGGCAACCGCGCAGAGGTTACACTCGCGGTGCACACAGCAAATCACTGACTGAGTGGTTTGCTGGGTGCGCACGGGGATATGCGCTACTGCGCTGCCAACCAATCAGGTGGCACTTCGTGGAAGGGACGTGTGACAATGCAGCACGACACCCCTCCCCCGGAAAAAACTGGAGGCGGCGGACACGAGAAGAAGTCGGCGGGACGGAAGGCTCTGACGGATGGAAGACGGACTGACTCGGATGGACGGAAACGCTGATGGACTGAAGGCTGGGACGGACGTAGACTCGGAGAGCGCGGAAAAGCGAAGCGTTTGTTCGCAAGTGCTACCACGTGTAAGGAGTGGAAGCTGTGCTCTTGGAGGCAAATTGTAAACTGACATTCTGTGCTTTATCCTATTTCGTTCCTGCTCGATCTACCTCTGTGGTGCGCCCTGGGCACCCTTGTTCGATATGCAATTGACTGGCTGTGGAGCGGCGCCGACGCTGAACCCCATTGCGCAATCCGTAAATATGCAGTGCGGTTTGTCCTTGAAGCTTGGCTAGACTCATCGAATGATGTTGTACTGGTCTTGAGCAGATCCTTACACTCTCAACAAGTTTTACAAAGCAGCGCGTAAAAACGTTCCCACGCGAAGGCAAAAAGAAAGCGACGTCGCTTCACACGTTGGAATGCGTTACAACGTGATCATTGTCAACACAGGACACACGAACTTCATGTGTAGCTGCATTATCCATAGCACACACCGTGCAAACTTTGGTGAGTTTGAAATGCACCCAACGGACTGCATATGTGTCTGTCAAACCCCCAGCAATCTATTATTCGTTTCTACGAATTAGCGAGAACATAGCTGCACTAAAACTTCTCGTAAAACTCTTCAATCACAAACCATCCAGAACGCGGTTGCACAAATTCGCAGGATATCAGGGTAGTAGTGGTGAGGTGTAGCGTGAATGTCGTTCCATGACATCCAGTACTAGTAAATGTAGCGTGAATGTCGTTCCTTTAGTGTACGTGACGCGAATGTCGTTCCTTTCGTGTACGTGACGCGAGTGTCGTTCGATGGCATCCAAAAACAGCTTCTTCGAGCTGCGAATTAGCATTACCAAGGTAATAATTTAGTTTAATTAAGAGGTGGTTTTTACCTCCAGACTGTCAAATGGTTTTTTTCCTCTGTGCGCAATGCCTCCCTAAACAAGAAGAGCTGGCAGTCCATTTCATATTCTGGAATACGTCGGACAGTAAGTTTGCATACTGTTCTACCCTTCTTTTAAACTTTCGGCTTGAATGGCATTACTGTGTGTGACATGAGACTTCGCCGTAATGAGACCACCTGTCACTCGAAACTATACAATGGTCAACGAACATAGAAACCCCAGTATTGTACAAGAACATTCAATAAACAAATCTGGCAAAACGGTTTCAGTTTAAATTTGACAAGCTTGCATTCTAGTTATTGTCCTGTAGTTTTGAAAGCCGTCGCTGGGTGCAAGGCTTCGGAGAGGACCGCTTCGGTGTGTTCCGTCAATGTTTCCCCGCAATCTCACAACCGCCGCCGTAGTGGCGCCACCACCTGTAACAGCAAGTAATGCTTTGACATCGAGAACGCGAGTAAGACCGAAATGTATATAAAGCCCGCACAAAAGCTACTACAAGTCGCCAGTATAATCGAAAATGTGGGAGCCAGACATAGAAACAGAAGCCAGGTAGAGGACTCAAGCGAAAGTGAACCTCCGTGATACTAGAATTCTTCCGAAATGTTGGTTAACTTTTAGTATGATAGGGATAACACATAAACTACAAACCCTAAGTAATTTGGAATCTGCGCCTTAATGATCGGACTAATTGTCGCCTACAGTAGTTTAGCCGCGTTTGAAATAGGTCGGTGCTGTCGGAGTGTTAAAATCTCAATGCATCAACATAAAGTGTAGGTGAGGGCGTTGACTCCGTGCCATGCGTGTCCATCTCCCCCGCCGTCGCGTCAACCTTTTCAGTATTGGTGCTCGATTATTCAAAATAACCTCCTATATTCGATATCCATATCACTTATATTTTCCGAAGGTATCACAGATGTCGAGGTGAAGTGGGACACACAATTAATGACCTTAGTATCTACCCAACAGTTATTATATCGCTATACACAGGAAAATACGACCACATAACTACAGAATGATGGTCACTAGTCGTGCTTCAATATGACAGTCGAGTTAATAAGGCATGAGGCGGGCACGCTTCGATGCCTTCATCTGGCCGTCGGGTGATTGACCAGCCTCTCCTCTCACTTTGCAATTCACTTCGGATACCACAAGCGCCAGGGTCTTCAAGCGCAAGCCATGGAGCCGTTCAAGCCAGACGACACGTCGGCCAAGACGCTCATGGCCAATGGATCCCAAGCTTTTAACGACCACCTCGCTACCAAGATCCAGGCAGGTTTAGGACGTCCACTGCCTCGGATGGAGGTCCGAGTCAAGAACTTGAGCGTTGCAGCCGATGTCGTCGTCGGACAAGATGAAGACGGACGGGAGCTGCCCACACTCACACACACCATCAAGACGGCGGCGCTCAAACTGTCGGCCAAGAAGCACGTGGTGCACAAGACCATTCTGCGCAACTTCAGTGGCGTCTTTGAGCCTGGCACGATCACGTTGGTGCTGGGTCAACCCAGTTCCGGCAAGTCGTCGCTCATGAAAGTGTTGAGTGGCCGCTTCCCACAGGAGAAGAGAGTGGCGGTGGAAGGAGACATCACGTACAACGGGGTGCCGCAACATGAACTCGGCGGTCGCTTGCCGCAGTTTGTGACGTACGTGGACCAGCATGACGTCCATTTCCCGACGCTCACTGTGAAGGAGACACTCGAGTTCGCACATGCTTTCACTGGTGGTGAACTACTACGTCGAGGTGAGGAATTGCTGACGAATGGAACAACGGAAGAGAACCTGGAGGCGCTAAAGACCGTGGAGACACTATTCCAGCACTTTCCCGACATCGTCATTGAGCAACTCGGACTGCAGAACTGTCAGGACACTATCATCGGTAATGGGATGCTGCGTGGTGTATCCGGTGGTGAGCGTAAGCGCGTTACGACAGGTGAGATGGAGTTTGGTATGAAATACATGACGCTCATGGACGAGATCAGTACGGGCCTTGATAGTGCGACGGCCTTCGACATCATCACCACGCAACGCAGTATTGCCAAAACGCTGGGAAAGACGGTGGTGATCTCGTTGTTGCAGCCATCCCCTGAGATTTTCGCGCTTTTCGATAATGTGTTGATCCTGAACGCTGGTGAGGTGATGTACAATGGTCCACGTGACCACGCACTGCCGTACTTTGAGAGTTTGGGCTTCCGTTGTCCGCCACATCGTGATACGGCAGATTTCTTGTTGGATTTGGGCACGAACCAACAGTTGAAGTACCAGGACTCACTACCTGCAGGAATGACAAAGCACCCTCGTTGGCCATCCGAATTCGGACAGTTTTTCCAGGACTCGAGGATTTTTCGCGATACCCTTGCTCGACTTGATGAACCATGGAGACAGGACCTGCTGGCCAATGTGAAGACTCACATGGATCCAATGCCAGAGTTCCACCAATCCTTCCAGGAAAACACTTTGACTATTTTCAAGCGTCAGATGATGATCATGTTGCGAAATGTAGCTTTCATCCGAGGAAGAGGTTTTATGGTCATTTTGATTGGGCTTCTGTACGGGAGTACTTTCTACCAGGTGGATGCCACGAGAGTTCAAGTCGTCATGGGTCTCCTGTTCCAGTCTGTGTTATTTCTCGGACTGGGTCAAGCTGCTCAAATTCCAACATATTGTGCTGCCCGCCCAATTTTCTACAAGCAACGTGGTTCAAACTTCCTCCGCACATCGTCCTACGTCATAGCAAATTCGGTGAGTCAACTTCCCTGGACACTTGCAGAGACGATCGTGTTCGGCTCACTCACTTACTGGATGTGTGGATTGAAGTCATCCTCAAAGGAGTTTGTGATATTTGAAATTCTGCTATTTCTTACGATCTTGGCTTTCGCGGCGTGGTTCTTCTTTCTGGCTGCTATTTCGCCAAACCTTCACATCGCAAAACCTCTAGCGATGTTTTCTGTGCTTTTTTTCGTCGTCTTTGCCGGATTCGTTGTACCAAAGAGTGAAATGCCCGATTATTTCATATGGATTTATTGGCTCGATCCCATCGCATGGTGCCTTCGCGGAATTGCAGTGAGCCAGTACCGCTCTGACGAGTTTGATGTGTGTGTCTACGAAGGTGTTGACTACTGCAGTAAGTATCAGATGAAAATGGGTGAGTACTTCTTGTCGCTCTATGATGTTCCCTCGAGCAAAAGTTGGGTGTGGCTGGCAATGGTGTTTTTGCTAGCGACATACGTCATTTTCCTGTTTTTCGGTGTACTTGTACTTGAATACAAGCGCTACGAGAGCCCTGAGCACATTACGCTGACGACGGAGAACACAGAACCCGTTGCCACTGACGAGTATGCTTTAGCTACGACGCCTACGACCGGAAGAAAAACTCCAGCTACAGATGCACAGACAAATGACACTGTCGCGCTTAACGTGAGAGCCACCACGAAGAAGTTCGAGCCTGTCATCATCGCATTCAAAGATCTCTGGTACTCGGTGCCTGATCCCCATAACCCCAAAGAATCGCTCACGTTACTCAAGGGTATCAGCGGATATGCGCTACCAGGTTCTATCACCGCTCTCATGGGGTCAACTGGTGCAGGCAAAACGACCCTCATGGATGTCATTGCTGGTCGAAAAACTGGAGGTACCATCCAAGGCAAAATCCTACTTAACGGATACGAGGCCAGCGACTTGGCTATCAGACGTTGCACGGGTTACTGCGAGCAAATGGATATCCACTCGGATGCGTCGACTATCCGCGAAGCTTTGGTATTTAGCGCATTTCTGCGTCAAGACAGCTCGGTTCCCGACAGTCAGAAGTATGATTCGGTTGAGGAGTGTCTTGAGCTACTGGACCTTCAAAGTGTTGCGGACGAAATCGTGCGTGGCAGTCCAACGGAGAGAATGAAGCGTCTGACCATTGGTGTGGAGCTGGCCGCTGACCCGAGGGTGTTGTTCTTGGACGAACCTACAAGTGGACTCGATGCTCGCTCCGCCAAACTCATCATGGATGGAGTTCGCAAGGTGGCAGACACCGGCCGCACTATTGTGTGCACGATTCATCAGCCGTCCACCGAGGTGTTTATGCTCTTCGATAAGCTTTTGTTACTGAAGCGCGGTGGTCAAACGGTATACTTCGGCGATCTGGGCAAGCGCGCGCAGACGATGGTAGACTACTTTGAGGCGATCCCAGGTGTGTCACCACTTCCGTTAGGCTACAATCCTGCTACGTGGATGCTGGAGTGTATTGGTGCGGGTGTGAACCACGCTCATGACAACCCGGCGGACTTCGTCGACGTCTTCAACATGAGTGAATTGAGCCGTGACATGAATGCGCAACTAGAATCGGAAGGTGTGTCTGTACCAGCACCAGGGTCGACGGAGCTTGTGTTCGCGAAGAAGCGTGCTGCAAACTCATGGACGCAGATGACAGCTCTGGTGGGACGCTTCATGAACTTGTACTGGCGTACGCCTTCGTACAACCTCACCCGTTTTGCTATCGCACCTCTCTTGGGTCTCCTGTTTGGACTGATCTACGTGAGTGTGTCGTATACGTCATACCAAGGAGTCAATGCTGGTGTCGGTATGGTTTTCATGACAACGCTGTTTAACGGTGTCGTCGCCTTCAACAGCGTCTTGCCCATCACATCTCAAGATCGCGAGGCATTCTACCGCGAGAGAGCAGCTCAAACGTACAATTCGTTGTGGTACTTTGTGGGCTCCACTGTCGCCGAGGTCCCGTACGTGTTTGTATCCATGCTGTTGTACACAGTCATCTTTTACTGGTTGGTGGGATTCACTGGCTTCGGGACTGCCGTTCTTTACTGGATCAACACGTCGTTCTTGGTCCTATTGCAGACGTATCTCGGTCAGCTGCTGGTCTACGCTCTACCCAGTGTGGAATTTGCTGCTCTACTGGGTGTTATGCTCAACTCGATCCTCTTCCTCTTCATGGGTTTTAACCCGCCAGCCAGCGTCATCCCATCGGGTTACAAATGGTTGTACACGATCACCCCGCAACGATACTCGCTCGCGATTCTGGTTGCTCTCGACTTCAGCAAATGCGACGACCTTCCTACGTTTGATACCACCATTCAGCAGTATGTGAACGTCAATGGAGATCTCGGTTGCCAACCGATGACGAATCCTCCTGTGGATATCGACCACATTACCATCAAGGAGTACGTCGAGTCCGTATTCGAATGCAAGCACGACGAGATCTGGCGCAACTTCGGGATTGTTCTCGCATTCATTGTGGGCATTCGACTCCTAGCTTTGCTGTCGCTGCGCTTTATCAACCACCAGAAGAGATAGACAGATGCCATTTCATGTCAGCGTAATCCCTCCATACAGATTTTCTTGAATCCTTTGCCCTGCAATAGTCCGCGTAGAAGTAGCAGAATCTGTCAACAACAACAAGACACCAACACCCTTGAAGGTAACAACACAATCACGACACAATCTAACTTGACATTAATTTGTCCAGTGGCCATCTGTGTGCTTCATGGGTCGGCGAGCACAGCAACAGTTGAAATGGGAAATTGGTGATCCATGCGTGCTGTGTATCGAGGTTTGGATGGTGGCGCCATTTTTTCCACAGGCTTTCTAGTTACTTCGGCAGCTGCAGCACTTCCTCCCCGATTGATCTCTTGGCCTGTCTCACTTATTGATTCCTCCGCTCGGAGAGCATCCTGTGAAGCTGAGTCAGGGTGGGGTTCTGATGCCACCTTGCCTTCGTGCATCGTGTTGTCTCTGCTAGTAGCTTCGCTATTTTCACTACACCACTGCGGCTTCACTGCAAAACATCAGTGCAAATTAGCCCCCATCTCGATATAGTTTCATTACCAAAACTCATCTTACAGAAGGCATCTGTGGCAGCCTTGGCATCTTTAGGGAGATTGACGAAGCCAACAGAGGAACCAATAGTACCCCGGCACGCCGACGGTAGTCGATGTAAATATCCATGACCAACTTCAGCTCCTAGTACACCGTCACCTCCCCAGCGCTCTGTCGGCACGATCGACACGATGCGGACTTGGTCCTCCAGCGAACTACGTCACATACCACACATTTCAAACGTCAGTCAAATATCCCCAGCCTAATTTCCTAAACAACCTCGTCTTACTTGTACACGTAGCATTGGAAGGATCCATCCAGTGCATCCAAAATCTCATCATGCAGGTCCTCTGCGTCAGCAAAAACCCGCTCTGGTGTACCCAGCAGATAGTCCGAGTCTGCTCGAAGTCCTGCACGTTCCGCCGGTGATGACTCTGTCACATTCTGCACAAATAAAGTGAAAAGACTGCTCATTATGGCAAAATTACATGGCAATAAGAAAAGTTGCCACATACAAGAACATGCAGTAATTGGTCTTCTGCACCCTCGTACGAGTCAAAGCGAATTGTCACACCGAGCAATCCTTTGCCTGGCCATTTGCGACTGGGTGTGAGCTGCAAGTCCCTCGTGGTCTGCGCCTTGACGTTGAATACTTTGAGCTGCATCGGGCGATCTTCACATTGTGCAATAAGCTCCATTAGGGTTGCGTCTTTTGTGTCCTAAATTAGCCACTCGTCAGGTATCGTTAAACTAGGGATGATGCGAATTTAGGCAGAAGTGTTCCCAAACGTACGAGTCGAATGCCGTTTGCTTCAAGGATGAAGTCGAAGAAGCTGACGAAGCCCACAGCTGATGCAGGAGACTGCTCCTGGATGCCCAATACGCGGAAACCACAGCACTCTCCGCCTTCGATTGCACCGTCATCTCTATGGTCGAGGCGGGGCTCTTCCTCCCCAGACAGCGTCGAGTTTTCATTCCCCATTGCAACACTTCCCAAATGTGTAGCAATATTTTAGAATTGCCATGTTTAACATCCTACTAAGTACGAATGATTGTTTGCTACCACATACACGTCTGTCCAGCGAAAAATGTGGTATTGCGTAGTTCTCGGAATGAAAATTCTCCGCACGGTGTGCTAGGAAGAACGAAAGTTATTAGATAGATTGGTTGTTTCGTCACCGAACGTACGCACAGGTGATACAGCAGCAAAAGTTGACTATGAGATGGAGTTATCGATGGGAGATCAGAAAGTAAAGCATAATTCTGCTCAACGCACGAGGGTACGCGACCACACGCGGTGTGAATCGCCATCCCCCGCACTCATACAAGAGGTGTCAGAATATAAAGCTATTCATCACTTATCCCAAATACACACAAGGGACGGAGGTTCCTCAGGAAAAACAGCCAGTTTATATCCTCATTCTTCTTCGGACGGTAATTCCAAAACAAAGTTGGACATCACTGGAACCTCCTTCTACTAAAGTTGATCACACACGAAGTTTCACGTCGTCTCTCAGCGCATTTTACACTTGTGTTTGGCAAATGCAATTGTTGGAAATGTTTGCTTTGCCTCAGCCAGTGGTTTGAGCACGTTCTGATTGGCTCATTGAAACTCGTAATTACGCGATGTAAAATGAATCATGGTGTAGGGTACATCGTTTACAATCGATGTCTAGCACTTGACGTGGACAGGTAGGTACTAATATCATCCACCGGACTGACTGCAGAGAGCTCACCACAACTAACAACAAGTAGGAAACATTCACGCTCCAAACGCACGAAAGTAGTCTGCAATTCGCAGTGGTGAACTGTAAACTTGGATGTCGACTTGTCCACATGCCGTACAGTCCTTGGTTGCAATGAGGCTCGCTCGAAAGGGCAATAATCGTTTCG
Organism: Phytophthora palmivora; assembly: GCA_008079305.1. Taxonomy (NCBI): domain Eukaryota; phylum Oomycota; class Peronosporomycetes; order Peronosporales; family Peronosporaceae; genus Phytophthora; species Phytophthora palmivora. Next base: position 4,437 of record VOQZ01000371.1, on the reverse strand, counting down.
GATCGTCGTGGTGCAAGATGATATGAGTTTCATGGTGCTGACTACTTCAATCGAGAAGGCGCTTGTCTATTTTGCCCATGCACTTTGCTGCTTAGTGGGCATGTCATCGTATTCGAACTATGTGTGCATGGTCTTCATGCGCTGCAGACTCTGGTGATCCCGTCGCACACCACAAATCGCGCGTTGTAGCGTGAGTGGGGGCTACGGTACAAGCGAAATCTGAACTTCTTGCTGCAATGGCGACTGCACGCGACACGACTGGCTCCGCGCAAACGGACGCTGGTGCTCGGTTGAAGTGACTGAAGCTCCATGTGGACAAGCGTCTCACAGGAGCGGGGCTCGCGCATGACAGCGAGTGCCGCCATCTGCCAGCAAAGGCATTCGATTGAGCTTGGCATCAACACTTGATTGAAACACAAGATGACACTAGTTGGTACTTGTGTAAAACGTTAGATCCAGTGGCTGCTTTTTTGTAAGGTTAATTTTGAAGACCTGCAATTCGTATCAACCTCGCGGCAAAAGCGAGTTACAACTGAACAACGTACCCAAGTGCTCAAGTGTCTCTGTCAGCACCGTCTCCAGTCGCGCAGCAAACAACGGCGGCAAATGTTTCAAATCTCAGAGAAGGGCAGACAGCAGACAGCCTACTTTCCACTTGATCTCAGTATACCATGCAGGCGAAAGTCTCCGAGCCCAAAGCTAAATTTCGCCTTCAATTTCGCGTTCGCGGAATTTGCCGATTAGCCAATGCCTCAACAACAACAAATTTCCCAGCTTCCGAGAAGTTTGGGAATTGCTGGTTGTTTTTGCAACAACGCTTAGGTCGTTACGACAATGAAAGAGCTGGTTCAGCCTTATTCAGTCGCTACGTCACGACTGGCATGCTCTCGACGTAAGTCTCTCGACTGGAAGGCACAGTAGCTCCGTCCGCGGCAGAGCTCCAGTGTCCAGCCATCTTCCTGAGTTTTGAATTCCTGAAAATGCAGGTGCACTTGCTTGATGTTCTCTAAAGTCCCTCTGCCAGTTCTCACTTGCGTTCACTATAGTCGACTGACTCTCATCGTCCGTTTGACGTGATGATCAAGATTTATGCGAACTGCCGTTTCCCGCGGCAACGGACAGTACCCATTCAATGCATGTGGTCATTCACACATTTGCCCGCTCCCCCATAGATCTCCGTTCGATATGATGGCAGCCAAGCTGGACGACTACGTGATCCAGCGGCGACTGGCACCCGCGCTCTTCGGCGACGTGTTGCTGTGTCAACACAAGCCCACGGGCGACCTCGTGGCGGTCAAGCGCGTGCTGCAGAGCGCTGCCAACGCGCAACTGACGCTCGCGAGCAACAAAAAGGTGCGCGAGAACGTGGCGCTCGAGCGCGCGTTGTATCACCAGCTCAACCGCGTGGGCGGCCACCGCAACGTGCTTAAACTGCGCGACGAGATCGAGTTCGACGGCTATTTGTACCTCGTCTCGGACTTTTGTGCCCGTGGGGAACTCTACGAACTTGTGAGTTCCGCTGAGGACGGGAAGCTGCCGTTGCCGGTGATCACCAAGTACGCACGTCAGATCGCGAGTGGAGTGCAGTTCCTACATGCCAACGGCTTCGCCCACCGCGACTTGTCGCTGGAGAATGTGCTCGTGACGGACGATGATCAGTGCCAAGTGTGCGACTTTGGCCTCGCTGCCTCCACAGCCAAACCCAGTCGCGAGACTGTGGGAAAACTATTTTACATGGCACCCGAAGTGCTTGCAGGTGTGCAATACGACGCCACCAAAGCGGACGTCTGGTCGCTTGGTGTCATGTTGTTCATCATGCTCATCGGTGCCCCACCCGTTGAAACAGCGTCAGCGACGGACGCGAGATTTCGCCTCATTTCCAACAAAGGAGTGAGGAAACTCATTGATCGCTGGGGCCTCACGAAAGACTTGCCAGCTGCAGCTATTGACCTCATTGCCGACATGCTCGAGGTCGACCCGGAACAGCGCATCTCCATGGGCGAGGTGGTGTCCCACCCGTTCTTGCTGCGTTCTAGCACCATTGTCACCTCGCAACGTGTTGTCCCGTCCAAGATCCAACAGACGCGCGTCGTCTCTCCAGCTAAGGAGACGCCACAGCCGACGGCCTCTTACTCCTCGGCACCGTCGACGTCCATGTACTCGACACGTCCCGAGTCGGACGGTATTGAACGCAGTGGCTGCCGCCTGCTGTTCCACAAGATCCACCGCTTCTTCTCACGTCGACGCAACAAACGCGTGATGGCTGTGAACCGTGGAACTGGATCCTCTAAGCGAGCGCATGCCAAGCGCTACGCGAACGCCGCCTGAAGGTGGCTAGGCCGTCGTTTACGTGAGCTTGCTGAGTTCGTGGCCGCTTTCAATCGGCCACATCGCAACAGCCTGTCGGCTGATCCTGCCCATGCATTCGGGGGCCGCAGGACGCTGGATGTGGGGAATAGCGTGTATTTATTCGGGTGTGTGCCCACAATTACCATCCATGTGTAAGACAAGTAGAAACACCAAAGTTGCTAAAGCGAAATAGTCTAGATAGAAGAATGTACGCATAACCATAAACTTAAGACATTACTCATCGTCACCAACATCCACCACTTCAACCTGCGTTTCATCAGATGCTACAAGTTGCAGTGTTGAGGCAGATGTAACGTTGCAAAATATGCGCTTGTTGTACGAATTGTCAATGTGCTGACGTTCTGAGCTTATAGAGGATAAAAACTTTATACAATGTTTACAGATTTGGTAGCGACTGGCATTCCTGTCCTCGCATTATTAGCAACCCAGGGCTGGAACGTCAGGTGTTGGTTGTAGTAACTGGCCTGGTCGTCTTCGTGCTCGTTCAAACGGCTGCGTGCTTTGCAGTAGCATGCACACACAGACACGACGGCGACTAGGAAGATCAACACGACACAGCAAATTGCCAAGATAATCTGCCATGGACTCAAGCCTTTGTCATGATCTGTGCAGGAACACAACGTTAGCAATTCTTCTCAGTACTGAGTAAAAGCTGCATCTCACCTTCGCTTCCTGTGTGACTACTAGTGGAGGTACCCACATTATCCCTTGAACTTGAGCTGCTATTGCTAGTAGATGCACTGTTGGAAGTGCTGGTAGAGTCAGTAGTGGATGGCGGAGTTGAGCTTGACGAGTCTGCATTTCACAAGCAAAACAAAGAGCAAAAAGTTGAGTATAGGATCGATTGAAACTTCGACACCTCTCTTGTCCTACCTGACGACGAAGGCGCAGAAGTGGCCGGCACGGGCGATGGTGTAATGCTTGGCGTTGGCGTTGGCGTTGGTGTTGGTGTTGGTGTGGGTGTCACGGGTTTGGACGTCGTGTCGGTCGAGGAGCTCGCTGATGAATTGGGCGAGTAGTCGCAGCTCCCACAGTCTGTTCCGTACGTGCATGTGCCATCAGTGTTGATCGCGAAGCCATACACGACGCCCTGTGTCTTCTGATAGCATTGACCGCAGTTGCAGTCTCCTTCTCCTGTACGCGCGCCCTGCTCTGAGCCACTGCAAGTGCACCCTGGGGTTCCACTGGTCCGAATCCCGTTAACACAGTCGTGTAACAGATCTCGGCGCATGCGGCTGCCTCAACTGGGAGCAGCGAGAAAGGATAACGACGCAGTTAGCAGTAGGTACGAGACAGCGTGCAGCCGCAACGGCTTACCCCGTGCGAGCCCGTGTGAGGTCGCGAGCAGTGCCGTCACGATTAGCCACGAGCGCATACTTCCTCAAAGCACTGATCCGGCTGTTGTCTCCTCGAAACTGGCAGACTACAATCGCTTTGGTCGGAAACCAAGCAACGACACCATCGCATTGAATCGCCTCAGTCCTCCACATCCTCGAGACCTCGTGCTCCATCGCAGCTATAATTGCAGTGTGACTGTTTACTGACCAAGTCGCTTGAACCTGAAGCCCCTCCCCAACTGGTACAAGTGGAAAGTCTCAACGTCAAATGATTTTGACTTTCCTAGCACTTCAACTTCAGTTTGAATGTGTCGTTTCATGGCCACAAGCGCTAATGGCCACAAGTCCTTTCTGGTTCGTGTCTCGATAATGTCAACCCAGCACACGCGGCGTTACGCGTTATTAGTTGCCTTGTTTCAGGCGGAGAATGCAGGATAACGTCTGAGTTGTCACCAATCTCCCACTCTGAGGGAGGTCGCTCGCGTGCGCTTCCATGGTCTTTCGAGGAAGGCCATTCCGATGATTACCAGCTGCTATGTAGGCGTCACTAGCGAGCACGGGCATTCCAAGCCTTGGTGGACATTTCCATAGATTTTCCGCTAATATTTATCCTATGCGAGGCCATGACCACTTCTCAAACCGAGCTGGAAACGGCAGTGCCACCCCAAGAAGCGACGCTATCTGGACTTCGCACTTCACCACCCATCGAGTGCCCTCATTCCCCAATTGC
>VOQZ01000370.1:0-24413 GCA_008079305.1 Phytophthora palmivora | reverse complement strand
GAGCACATCTTGTCGCGAGTTCAAACTCTCCAGCCATCGCAAAAACATTCACAAAACCATGTCGAATCTGAAACGCCGACGACGGGAAATGTCGCCTGAAGTTGATGGAATTCCAGCGTCGGCATGTCCAACACCGCATACAAATATCCACATCCACAGACCATGGTCATAACCAAGACCAGGAACCAATACTTCTTGACCATAGCTCCTTGAAGAGACACTTTCACTTCAACCTCTAACGTAAAAGTGACGTTGAAAAGTCAAGTTTCAGGTTACAATTCGACCCCTCACAATCGAATGCTGCGAGACGTGCGAGTGCAGGAGCTCGGGCGCGGAGAGCTGGATGTAGCCGCGCTCTCTCGTCTACAGCGCGTCGTGAGCCGCAGTGCCTTTGTGGCCATCGACACGGAGATGGGCGGCGTCTCGTGCCACGAGTGCGTAGAGAACGTAGAGAACGTAATTGGCTTCTAACTCTCGTGTCTTGCAGCACGCCACGCCCCAGCGTCATGGATTCTATCGACGAGCGCTACGCCCAGTACCGAGAGAGTGCCAGGCAGTTCCCACTCGTGCAATTTGGCCTCAGTATCTTCCATTGGGACGCGGAGGCTCGCATTTTTCGAGTCGAGACGTACCAATTCCCACTTTTTCCAGTTTTTCACGACAAAATTCACAGTAATGCTGGTGTGGAGCTCCTGGCAATGCTACAGCTTGCCCAGATCGGAGATTTCTAGTTCAAGCCAAGTGTCTGCAGTATATTCGAGCTCATGGCTTTGATCTGAACCTCTGGATTGATCAAGGAATTGGGGCATTTGTCTCACTATGAGCAACAACAAGAGCCGTGTAAATCGGCCTTGGAAAGGTCTGCAAGACCGGAGATTTTGAGGAAATTTGATCCAGAACAACCGGCGTTAATTACGGATGAGACACAGGCGTTCTTGGACCAATTGACGGCGAAGTTGAAGCAGAGACTTGCAGCGTTTCAAGGAGGAAGAGTGATGGATAATGGAACGAGACGACGTGGACGACGAGGAGGAAAGAAAAACAAGAAGAAGAACACTGGACGGAATAAACGCAGGGAGAAAGACAGAGACCGCCCGACCACGCCGGGAAGTACAACCAGCAGCAATTTGAGTGGAAAGGAGGACTGTTAGAGTTACCGCTTGTTGAAGAAGAGTTGGAAAATGGAACTAAAGAAGATGGTGGTGAAGAAGAGGATGAAGACGAGAGAGGTCAACAGGACGAGGTTACCGTGCCGGAAGAGGAGCTACATGTTGAGGATGATAACGTTGAGCCAGATGAAGACACGGTCACTGCAATGAAGCGATTTCTCGTGACACCAGTGCCCGCCGACCCGACGTACGGGCCGTGTGGTGCCTACGTGACGGAGCCGCTGGCTCCGTTCCGTCGACACGCCCTAGTGCAGTACCTTCGCAAGATACTTCCGGATACTGTGGCATTGGATTGCAAAGTAGACAATGCTGAAGATGAAGACGTCGTACGCAATCCATGGAGACGCCGTGTTCGTATCGTTGCTGCAAGCTGTCAGCGCCAGAAGCACGCGCTGTTGCTTGCTGATCAGCAACTTGCGGACGACGAGATGCGTGAGCGGAACCTCAGTTTGATTGGTTTCACGGCTGTGCTAGACGCCATAGTTGCCGCGCGGAAACCGATTGTTGGGCACAATATGCTCCTCGATCTCATGCAGTGCCACGAGAAGTTTCACGGACCTCTACCAGGTCGTTGTGCCGAGTTTCAACGCGAACTGCATGCGTGGCTTGGTGCGGGTGGAGGAGTTTCGATACAAAGACGCTCGTTGATCACGCAATGCAGAAGGTTGACTCCTTTGCCACTCATTTGGTACATACTTCGCTTGAAAATTGCTTCGAGGTGTTATCAAAGCACCCATTCTATGGTCCAGACGTGAAGAGCGCGCAACCAAGTGTGCGTGGTATAGATACCGCGCGTGAGTATGGAAGCGAGCAAATTAGTTCCTCTCAGACACCACTCCAGGCACACCAGGCAGGCTACGACGCATTCATGACGGGATTTGTGTTCCTGCGTGTGTGTTCTGGTCTCGGCGTGTCGAACGAGTGTATCGCCTCGTTGGGGAAGTCTTCACTCCAACAAGCAAGTAGCCCAAAGCTCAAAGATGATACGCTAGAGAAACTGCGGAACGTGTTGTTCGTGAGCCATTTTCTCCCTACCTACGTGCTAGACCTACCAGGTCCGTTTCCACAGCCAACACCCACACCGTCACGCTCTCGGTTTGTTCGGATGAAGTTGACGCGGACACGTGCACCAATTGCTGTAGGGGCCACCCCGTTGCCTACTGGTGGGGGCAACAACTCTTGTCCAGCGTTAAAGACATTCCACATCAAGCACTGTGTGGGGTGGGCACTCAATCTGCAGTCAGCGACCAGACTTGTGAACGTCCACTGGGAAGGACAGCAGTGTGTTTACGTGGAGTTACCGTCTGCCGAAGCTGCTGAGCAGCTTCTCGCAGTGCGTGCTCAGACGAAAGAATGCTGGGGCTCCGCTAACGACCCAATGCCGTCGATAGGCTGTGTAGACCTGGATCGGTGCTACGAATGCGCGGAGATGGAGGCAACGGCGACGAATTCGGCGCCGCCACCACTCGTGGAGCTGTCTACCAGCGATGATGAGAAGGCCCGCAGAAAACGTAAGAGTTGTGAGATGGCGCAGTAAGGTTGGTGTAGTTGAACCCTTACTGTGTTGTAGCCTATTGAACATTTTGACATCATGTCAATATGAAAGCAATGGAGCGTATATGGCGTTGAAACATGGCGAGTGGCTCCCTACTCAACTCCAAGAACAAAATGTAGAGCTGCAACTGCAACAAGGTTGTGCTGCAATTTATGCGCTCTACCTTAATGACAGACCTGCTGTAGGAAGCGATAACTGGGCAACGCACAAGCTGAAGCAAAGAAACCATTGATTGTCTTGCCTTGCTGTCCTTGGCTCTATGGTCCTCTTGATAGATAAAGAACTACACTACACCGAAAATGAAGATACGAAGCTAGAGCGCTCTGCTCGCGCTCCCTAATACTGAAAGTCTACCTACACGTCCTCCAATCGTCCTCTATAGCACGGGGTTAGCCGCACCATTGATCTGACACGACACCTCCAGGAACACCTGATCCGAGGAGGCACCATTGGGGAAGGCGGCCGAGCGCTGGTCCTCAGAGAACGCGCTCAGCGGGTAGAGGAACGTGACCGACTTTTCGTGCTTCTCCAGCAGCTTGTCGTTCGACGATGCCGCTACAGTAGCAGCCGTAGTAGGGAACAGAGCACCAGAGGCCATACCCTTGCGGATCGTGCTCATGTCAGCCACTGAACGCCGAGTCACCTCGTTCTTGCCATTCAGCACCGTCAACAACACCTGGTTCTTCTCGTTCCACAGGTTAGTAAGCTTCTCGTAGAGACGCGAGGTCATAGGCACAGGCTTCACCGTTGTCTTGGTGTCGCGCACGTGTTCATCATCGTTCTCCACGTCACTGTGGCCAAACTCGTCATTGTCAGCACCAAACCAGTTGGTGTCAGCCAGAGCAGGAGCAAAGGGCTCGTCCACAGGGTAGACAAACTCTTCAATAAATCCGTGTCGAAGCTCATGCCCACATCCTCCAGTTCCTTCGGCGAGGCACACGATCCCGAGTCCGTCACGTCCGAAGCTGCGGACGGCGAGTTCGCAGCCTTGCGCGTCTTCTTGTCCGCAGTCACAGCCACAGCCGCCGCAGCAGCAGCACTCGCCGCCGACGCTGTCCACGAAGACACATCCTGGAAATCCTCCCACGACGTCTTCTCCAGACACGCCACAATGCGCGACGCAATGCTCATCTGCGACAGCTCCTTCACAGGCACTGCATTGAACATCGACGAGAAGTTGCTGCCACTCGTGACATTGGCAACAGACTCGCTCTGGCCGCAGAACGTCACGGAGAACATCATGGCCATCATCATGGCCAGATTCTTCTTGGCCGCATGGATTTCATGGTGTGACTGGGTCTGTGCCTGCATCTTCTGGCGCTGCTCTTCCTCTGCCAGAGCGGCCGTCACGGGGTCTTCACTAATGGGACTAAGGCCATAAGCAGTCAACGGCGACTCGTCCAGATCGCACAAGAGGTCCTCCCCCACCATGGCTTCGTCCATGTCTTCCAGACACGCAGCCCAGTCCACCGTCGACTCCGCAGGTACGACAACAGGTGCAGCAGCAACAACAGGTACAGGCTCTGCCTTGATTAGAGGCTCCTGGTCCATACTCTCTTTCCGGCCCAACTGCTGCTTAAGTTGCTCACTCTCCACAGCCATCGCCGCCAGTTGCTCTTGGAGCAACTTAAGCTCCTTCTCCTTGGCCTGCAACTGATCTTCCAGCTGCCCCACGTACGCCTTCTTGCGCTCGCGATGGAGCTGCGCCGACATGCGGTTACGGATCAGACGGCGCTTCTTCTTGGCCTCCTTCGAGTCGGGATCCAAGTGCTCCAGCTGCGCCTCCATGGCACGCAGTCGCTCCTCTCCGCTGGGGTCCAGCGCCGCCTCTGTCTTGAGCTTTTTACTGGTGTGCGACGCGTCCACAGCCTCCAGCGGCTTGCGCTTGTCCCGTCGGGCGTTCACGCGTGCCATACGCTGTGCCTTGCCAGAGTCCGAGTCGGACGGGGACGAAGGCGGCTCCAACTTGATCAGACGCTCCGACGGGGCTGCGGCCGAAGGGGGCAGACGGATCTGGTCCACGGGCTGCACGGTCTCCTCCCTCTTGGCCGAAGTGGCCGAGTTGTTTTGCCAAATGGTGCGGATAAAGTCGGTCATGGAGTGTCTTTATTATAAATGAAAGTGCTAAAGCGACAGGGGCACGATGGAAGTTAGCGTACTGTTGGTGAGGGGTTTCGTCGCCAACTTTGCCGTTGGGGAGATGGCAACATACCTCAACGAGAGTGGTAGGTCACTTTCTCTCTTGCTGTTGCTTGGCTTCGACTTGCCTCCTCCGACTCCTTTTCCCTTTTGACCGCTAGGTTCGGCCTTTGATTTGCCTCGCGCCTGCACTGGCTAGGTAAACGAAAAGGTAAAAAACCTCGCACCGCTTGGATTCCCGCCCCGGTTATGCCGCATGCGCCATACAAATGCGATCTTTGGCTTTGTGTGCGCCACACTTATTCTCGAACCGAGGTTTTTTGCCAAAGATACCTGCTGACTTTCTTCCACATTTTACGGCAAAGATCGCCGATGGCTGGCCGTCTGGCACTAGCAACACCTGTACCATGATAGCCATGCCGGCAACTGCAGTTTCTCCATCTGCGCGCACATCGAGTGCTTTGGTGCCGCCGCCTGGCACGCAGAGAGAACGGCCCGTCTTTCACAAGAATCTTCCGCAGCGACCAGAGTGATGGTTGTTGCGTTGTCAAGCTCCCTGCGGTCGTGCGATTGTGTGACAGTCCGGTGCCGCGATCCGGCAACGATTACAGCACTTGCAGTGCAAATGGCTCGGCAAATTATGGCTTGCGGTGGCGTGCGCTGCTCGCTTCCATCCAGATGGTGCCGTTCCATCAGGAGCTCCGACGATTATGCTGGCAAGTGCTCCACCTTGTCATGTGCAGCTCACTGAGAGAAGATGGGGAGGAAGGAAGTTGCCGGCAACTCGAACTGGGGCGTCGCAGCTCAGGTTGCCGCTGTTTGCAGCCTGGCTGCTTGTTGCCACCATCTTGGTGCGGCACGACACCACGACGTCCATGCCCCGCACAAATTGCTCGAATTTGACGACAACGTGCTTCATGCGGTCGTTTATTGCTCTTCCTCGGTGCCATTTGCTGAACGGCACTGTGGCGAGAACGGGTCAAGGAGGTTGCTCGTCAATTGATGCAAAGCATCGTGCTGGCACCGCCGCGCCTGAAGCCAAGCACCGTTTCCAGGGCTTGTCTCTGGCGGTCAAGTGCGTCAGCTTCGTTGCCGCCCGCGGGATTCCCGATCCGCCACCACCTCAACATGCGCAGCCGACGGGGCAGCAGTGGGCAACGTCGAATGGTTCGGTTCAGCCGTTGTACATTGTCGATGTTCAACCCGGAGGTGGTTAACGTTGCTAGCAAAGCAACGTCCCTGTGTTGTGGACTTCGCTGTCCAACTCGAAACCTGCAGGTTTTGAAGCTCCGTATAAAGTCAGATCAGAAGCGTTCGACTTTCCTGTGTTAGCAGCAGGTCTATCCAGGTTCTTGACAAGCGAGCAGCGAGTAAGAATAAGGAGGCCTGAGTTTAAAGGCGAAACTCAGACCTTGGAAGTTGCAGCAGTTACTAGGAAACGGACAACGGCAAGTGTACGTCTGACTCAAAGCTCTTTCGTTTGGAATTTATTTGTGGCACGAGCAACTCCAGTACATGTGCCTTCACATTGCTTGCTGCAGTAACGAACCATGTCCACTACGCTGCGAGTAACGAATGAAAGCATCGTCTCAACTAGACATCCCAATGAGTCAAGACTTGCAGCCTCACAAGGATGCAAACCGCTACAAACATTGCTCACCTGTTGATTGTAGCCATCCTGGTCTAAGCTGACTTTTACTCTCTATATTAGGTGTTTTTCGTCCGAATTCAATGTTTCCACATTATTTCCAATGTTAGTGTCCGCCACACCATCTACGTCTACCACACCACTTCCGCCGGCTTCTTGGTCGCGTACAAAACGGGCGGACGTGGAATTCGGTGCACCTTGGTACGTCAAAGGGAGGTCTCTCTCGTAGTTTTCACTCGCTTTCTCTTCTCTATAGCCTCTCATTTATCTCCCCGATGAACTCCCGCATCTCTTAACCTAAAAATCCTGTCAATATTCCCCACCAGGGAAGCTAAGTGCCACGTATCAAGGAGCTCTACATATCAGCAGCTACTTCCCTTTAACCAGCATAATCCAGTCATACAACAGTCATTCCTGCTCCAATGGAAGCCACAGCAGACCACCAACCATCCAGCGAAGATATGGTACGTATTGAGTCGTAATGAACTCACGCACCAGCTGTTGAAGCTGCACAAGGATACGATTGTCATCGATTGACATGGTTCTTGCAGCCGCCACAGGGAGCGACGTCGAACCCGTTCAAGACTGCGTTGCACAAGTTTGCACAGAAGCAGAAGGAGCGTGCTGCAGCTGCCACTCTGAGCAACGCGGCAACATCCAGCTTTTTCTCACGAGGACAGAGCAAAGCTGCTACACAGCAGAAACCACAGGCACTACCGGGATCAGTGAAGCAGGTGAATACGGGGCAGTTGCCTCCTGTGTGGGCGACACCATCGCCGGCTCCTCCCAGGTACGGATAAAGTTGATGTGGATGAAGACTAGGAGCTTATACTGTTGGTGGTGATGGCAGGAAATTGTCTTCTCCTGCTGACTTGGACTCGCCTCGTCTTCGAAGTCTATCGTCGGCGGACAATGAGACTGAAGGCACGACGTCCAGGTCACTGGATGGTCGAAGTCGTCACTCATTTCACGAGGATGAGCTAGATGAGGAACATGGAAACCTAGCACAGGGACACGGTAAATCCCACCATCAAGCTCATCGCCATAATGGAGGAGTGAAGGGAAGTCCACTTGCTGCGGGCTCTGGACTAGTTCACGCTTCGTCGTCTCGCAATGCATCAGGAAACCTTCGCGACACGCAGTTTGAACGGTTGTTGGAGAAGGAAGTCGTTGATCTAGACCAGCTTCGTAAACTCAGCTGGGGTGGTGTCCCTACGAAGCATCGACCCACAGTCTGGCGCCTACTCCTGGTATTCCTCCTACTTTGACAGTGAGGTGTGGTTGATTCTCACTCATTCATTTGTACGGCTGCAGGGCTACATGCCGTCGAAGAAGGATCGGCGAGCTGCTATGCTGGAGCGAAAACGGCAAGAATATGTCGAGCTACTACAGCAGTATTACTATATTCCTGACACGGATCGGGGTACTCGTGAGCAAACCACGCTGCGGCAGATTCTCGTTGATATTCCACGTACCAATGCTGACGTGAAGCTTTTTCAAAACGAGCGCATTCACCAGGTGAGGAGATGCTTGTATCAGCTCGGTCACTGGGTGATATTGAGGTGGCATTGTGTTTCTTGGACTGTGTTTGCAGTGCATGGAACGCGTTCTTTACATATGGGCAATTCGGCACCCAGCAAGTGGCTACGTGCAGGGAATCAACGACCTCATGACACCATTCTTAGTCGTTTTTCTTTCGGCTTTCATCGGTAAGGCCTCGTCAATCGTTTGAGCTGAAAGTTGAATCACCGGATAACGTGACTTATTTGGTGTGCTTTTCGATGCGCAGATGAGCCGCAGGCGTGTGATTTGTCGATGGTGTCGGACGAAAACCTGCAGATTGTCGAGGCGGATAGCTACTGGTGCCTGACGAAGCTCCTGGATGACATCCAGGATCATTATACATTCGCCCAACCGGGTCTGCAGCGTATGGTGCAGCGCATGGAGGAACTTGTCCACCGGTGCGATGCAGAGTTGTTTGAGCATATCGTCGAGCGTGAGAATGTGCAGTTTGTGCAGTTTGCATTCCGCTGGATGAACTGTTTGTTAATGCGCGAGCTACCACTGGATGGTACCGTTCGTATCTGGGATACGTACTTGTGTGAAGACTCGGGATTTGAGAGCTTCCACGTCTACGTGTGCGCTGCTATTCTCATGACGTTCGGGGAGAAACTCAAGACACTTGAGTTCCAGGATTTGGTTATCTTTTTGCAAAACCTCCCGACGAAGGACTGGGTTGAAAACGAGATCGAGCCGCTCCTTTCGCGCGCGTTCATTCTACAAACTTACTTTGCCGATGCGCCGAGCCACCTCACCGCGCAAGCTACTCAATAGGAAGAACCTCAATATTAAAGTTGATCAACTTGAAGTTGACTGGACAACATCGTTTTTTTGTCTTTGGTCGATGATTGATGCCCAGGGACGCCCGCCACGTATGAAGAGTATAGCAACACGAGATTCCAGCTGAAGGTTGATTTGAATCGCTTGACCAAGTATTTTATTGTATGGAACGAGTCCAAACGTGCAATTTTCAGCGAGAAAGGAGCTTCCTGAACTCGCGACTGTATCAGACGTGGAGGAATACAAGGTTAACGGGTATTTGGCGCAACAGCTTCGGAAAGAGAACACAATTGTTCCCAATATCGTCGTCGATCTGGACACTAATGAGTACATGTAATGTGAATTAAAACAAAAAGCGATGGTGAGAATGTTTTTCTTCTCCGACAAGAGCTTTGATACTATCAAATACCGCAATGAACAGGAAGTTCTGCGTCACAATGACACCATTGAAGTGTTCGAATTGAGTCATGAGGTTTCTGTGAGTGAACGAGATAATGTTTAGTGTTGCCGACTTCTCGCGTCGGCGAATTCGATCGCTGTCGAGCACAAACCAGTATCACCCTGGAGGCTTACGAAGCGAGCTGGTATTTTTGAAACTAACTTTCTCGCTATCTGTCCCTTTAGTAAATGAGCAAGACAAAGCAGTGCAGTGGGTGTACGTAAACTCGTCGTGAGTGAAGCCGATGAATATAGAGGTAACAAGTTCTCGCTACATCGGCTGTCGACTAGCTACACGCTTGGGTTCTCCAAGAGGTTCGAACTAACTCGTAGTTGTTACTACTTATGACGCGATACTCCTCGTGAAAGAGGGGAGTCGTCATGGTGCCTTCTCATTTTCGTTTGTACTTCCCCAGCACGACTATCATCAGTAAGTTGGCTGAACGAAGTACATTCACATGTAAGGATTCATCCAGCTCCATTTTATGACAACTTTTTTCATTTTGATGTGTTGCGAGTTGATGTGTACATGATATGGATGAATATCATCACTTCTCCGACCGTACTTGTGTTTTGTATAAGGAACAAGGGCTCTCCATAGGCCAATCAGCGGATTTTAATTATAATCAACAAATCAGGTGATAGACAAAAAATATTTTTAACCAATCATTGCATAGATGGCTTGGAGAGTCCTTTACACCAGCCACTCCGACGTATCGGGTCGGAGTGGCAAGAAAAATATGTATATCGGCATACAAATTACTAGTGTAGTGCATATCAGGCGCATATTTACCCTCTCTCCGACCAGTCCGACCAGCATGGGCTTAGACGAGCTTAAACCTGGGAACACCAAGCGTGCCAAGGATACGGCTGTCACTGCGTTTAAGGCGTTTGTGAAAAGCGAACATGTAGAGTTTGACTATGTTAAGCAATGCATTGAACAAGACGCTACAGGTAAGTGCTTTGTGTCTGTATTAGACAAGTTTGGTATGTATCTTGCATTTAATGAGGGTAAGAAGGGTAAACCACTTGCCCGGAATACTGCTATGCAGTACTTCAGACAAAGTAAGATGTGGCTGTTTGAGCTCTTCCCCGTGCAACGACATATCGTCGAAGCAAAGTTGCTGAGCATGGGGAAGACGCTCGATAGCTTCTGCATGAAGCGAGATGGAAAAGTAGTCAACAAGGCACCGCCGTGCTCAAAGGGCGACTTAAAGAAGATGATGCTGTATTTGTATGAGAATGCAAGTTCCGCTAGTGACTACCAAGACGCAGCTTTGCTGTGTCTGCTGTGGTACCTGTTTGGACGAGCTTCGGATCTGTCCCTTGTGCGAAAACAAAACCTCTCGGTCGATGCAGGCAAGGTGTTCTTCGTGCGTTTCATCCGCATGAAGACCTCCGAAGAGCAAGGTCTCTCGCTGTTCCCGGACGCCGACTTCGTCACCTGTCCGCTGCACGCGATCGCCATGGCCATTATCATGCAGACAGCTCCAACCGTCGCCTTGATTGACAACTTGCCTGACGTCCCTGTCGCTACTGCTGTAAACTTGTCTCCGTCGACGCCGCTGTTGGAGGTCCTCAATCATCCGGAAGAATTCGCCGCACTTGAACCCTCAGCGTCGCCTGCAAGAACTTCCCGAGCTCCTGTTGATACTACTCCAACGATCTACACCCATGTCAACCGCCTGTTGGATCGCGTCGCTCGCGTTGCAGGAGTCTCGGATCCTCTGACGTCGCACTCGTTCCGTCGAGGAGGTGCGCAACACGTGAACGGTTGCGATGGCTTGACGCAGCGCTGGATCTTCGATCGTGGTGCCTGGAACATGAGCACAACAAACAAGGGGTTCAATTACATCTTCAATACAAGCCGAGAAGATCACAAGGTCAGCAAAGCACTCAGTGGATACGACACTGAAACCAAAGTGAAGGCACTGGATTTGAAGCCGTTCGACACCGAGACGCAGGAGAAGATCGCCGATGTCCAGCGCTTGCTGTTCACGACTTGCTACAGGATGGAAAGCGCCAAGTACAATCTTAGTCAACAAGTACTCGATGTCCTCACGGCTTACCTGATTTTGCACTACCCACTGATGAAGAAGCTTCAAGCAGACGGTCAGGCTGTCAGGCGCATGGAGTCAGCTGCTGTCAATGCGGGAGCTTCGGTGACAGAGCTCCTGGCATGGTCTTCGCACCTTGCGGTCTGTCAAGCAACAATCCCCGAGACAAGTCAAGAGCAAGAAACCACCCACATCACCGAACAAAGCAACCAGAGCAAGATCATTGACCATCAGCGTAGTGTGATTGATCAGTTAATGGAGCACATCAAGCGTCAAGATGAGCGCATGGATAATCTAGAAGCTAAAATGAACGGAACATCATCACAAGACAAGAACAGGAAACGTCAGCGAGATTCATCACAAGAACAAGATAAGCCAAAGCGCCGACGAGGGTCAGTGACGAACCTTCGTAGTATCTGGTTTGCGTGGTACGCTCAAGAGCCGCGGATGTGGCAGTCAACAATCTCGAAGCAGCAGAAGTCCGACGCTAAGCTGCTTGTGGCCTTCATGAAGCTCTTCTTGGACGGCGGATTCGTGTTGGATACGACAGCGCCGGACTATCGCGATCGAGTCCTGGACTTGGGTAAGCGGGCGGAGGAAGCTGTACTCTCGTTTTTATCCGAGCGTAAAATCACTTCGCGCGGGGCAGGTAACGTCCTCAAGCATCTTCGCAGTCTCCACCGCTCAGGCATCCTCAACGCCAAGATTGAGCGTTACCAGCGTCTGATCCAGACCGCTGCCATCAAGGACCCCGCTCCTGGATACACACAGGATGTACTGGAAGTCATAAGTGAGTAAGTTAGATAGACCTGCATTCAACCAGTAAATAATCACTCTTGTGTCAGACTGGTAGCTCTTGATATCGTTACATCAACGCTCTGTAGTTAGAACAACATCGACTGCAACACATGATGATACCTTGGGTGGGAATCGAACCCACGACCACCCCTTTCGGGGGCTCTTCCACTGAGCTACCAAGGTGGGGGTTAGCACAACTCAAAGCAGGGTACTCATCTGGAGGCCCGAGGGGGAATTAACCTCCACAGTTCTTCGTGAAGGCGGCAACCCTGCTAGCCGCACCGCGTTCGGCACGACCCCCTCAATACACCCTCCTCTGGGTGGTCACTCGGGCACTGACCGCGTCTGACTGAACACCCACAACTGAATACCAATCATTTTTGTTTTCGTAATTACCTTTTTACGACGAGTTTTTACATTACATCTTACTTTTTGTATACTATAAGTTTTTCTACATCTGGTCGGAGAGGTCGGAGGTCGGATAGATTTTGGTATGGATGAATATCATCACTTCTCCGACCGTACTTGTGTTTTGTATAAGGAACAAGGGCTCTCCATAGGCCAATCAGCGGATTTTAATTATAATCAACAAATCAGGTGATAGACAAAAAATATTTTTAACCAATCATTGCATAGATGGCTTGGAGAGTCCTTTACACCAGCCACTCCGACGTATCGGGTCGGAGTGGCAAGAAAAATATGTATATCGGCATACAAATTACTAGTGTAGTGCATATCAGGCGCATATTTACCCTCTCTCCGACCAGTCCGACCAGCATGGGCTTAGACGAGCTTAAACCTGGGAACACCAAGCGTGCCAAGGATACGGCTGTCACTGCGTTTAAGGCGTTTGTGAAAAGCGAACATGTAGAGTTTGACTATGTTAAGCAATGCATTGAACAAGACGCTACAGGTAAGTGCTTTGTGTCTGTATTAGACAAGTTTGGTATGTATCTTGCATTTAATGAGGGTAAGAAGGGTAAACCACTTGCCCGGAATACTGCTATGCAGTACTTCAGACAAAGTAAGATGTGGCTGTTTGAGCTCTTCCCCGTGCAACGACATATCGTCGAAGCAAAGTTGCTGAGCATGGGGAAGACGCTCGATAGCTTCTGCATGAAGCGAGATGGAAAAGTAGTCAACAAGGCACCGCCGTGCTCAAAGGGCGACTTAAAGAAGATGATGCTGTATTTGTATGAGAATGCAAGTTCCGCTAGTGACTACCAAGACGCAGCTTTGCTGTGTCTGCTGTGGTACCTGTTTGGACGAGCTTCGGATCTGTCCCTTGTGCGAAAACAAAACCTCTCGGTCGATGCAGGCAAGGTGTTCTTCGTGCGTTTCATCCGCATGAAGACCTCCGAAGAGCAAGGTCTCTCGCTGTTCCCGGACGCCGACTTCGTCACCTGTCCGCTGCACGCGATCGCCATGGCCATTATCATGCAGACAGCTCCAACCGTCGCCTTGATTGACAACTTGCCTGACGTCCCTGTCGCTACTGCTGTAAACTTGTCTCCGTCGACGCCGCTGTTGGAGGTCCTCAATCATCCGGAAGAATTCGCCGCACTTGAACCCTCAGCGTCGCCTGCAAGAACTTCCCGAGCTCCTGTTGATACTACTCCAACGATCTACACCCATGTCAACCGCCTGTTGGATCGCGTCGCTCGCGTTGCAGGAGTCTCGGATCCTCTGACGTCGCACTCGTTCCGTCGAGGAGGTGCGCAACACGTGAACGGTTGCGATGGCTTGACGCAGCGCTGGATCTTCGATCGTGGTGCCTGGAACATGAGCACAACAAACAAGGGGTTCAATTACATCTTCAATACAAGCCGAGAAGATCACAAGGTCAGCAAAGCACTCAGTGGATACGACACTGAAACCAAAGTGAAGGCACTGGATTTGAAGCCGTTCGACACCGAGACGCAGGAGAAGATCGCCGATGTCCAGCGCTTGCTGTTCACGACTTGCTACAGGATGGAAAGCGCCAAGTACAATCTTAGTCAACAAGTACTCGATGTCCTCACGGCTTACCTGATTTTGCACTACCCACTGATGAAGAAGCTTCAAGCAGACGGTCAGGCTGTCAGGCGCATGGAGTCAGCTGCTGTCAATGCGGGAGCTTCGGTGACAGAGCTCCTGGCATGGTCTTCGCACCTTGCGGTCTGTCAAGCAACAATCCCCGAGACAAGTCAAGAGCAAGAAACCACCCACATCACCGAACAAAGCAACCAGAGCAAGATCATTGACCATCAGCGTAGTGTGATTGATCAGTTAATGGAGCACATCAAGCGTCAAGATGAGCGCATGGATAATCTAGAAGCTAAAATGAACGGAACATCATCACAAGACAAGAACAGGAAACGTCAGCGAGATTCATCACAAGAACAAGATAAGCCAAAGCGCCGACGAGGGTCAGTGACGAACCTTCGTAGTATCTGGTTTGCGTGGTACGCTCAAGAGCCGCGGATGTGGCAGTCAACAATCTCGAAGCAGCAGAAGTCCGACGCTAAGCTGCTTGTGGCCTTCATGAAGCTCTTCTTGGACGGCGGATTCGTGTTGGATACGACAGCGCCGGACTATCGCGATCGAGTCCTGGACTTGGGTAAGCGGGCGGAGGAAGCTGTACTCTCGTTTTTATCCGAGCGTAAAATCACTTCGCGCGGGGCAGGTAACGTCCTCAAGCATCTTCGCAGTCTCCACCGCTCAGGCATCCTCAACGCCAAGATTGAGCGTTACCAGCGTCTGATCCAGACCGCTGCCATCAAGGACCCCGCTCCTGGATACACACAGGATGTACTGGAAGTCATAAGTGAGTAAGTTAGATAGACCTGCATTCAACCAGTAAATAATCACTCTTGTGTCAGACTGGTAGCTCTTGATATCGTTACATCAACGCTCTGTAGTTAGAACAACATCGACTGCAACACATGATGATACCTTGGGTGGGAATCGAACCCACGACCACCCCTTTCGGGGGCTCTTCCACTGAGCTACCAAGGTGGGGGTTAGCACAACTCAAAGCAGGGTACTCATCTGGAGGCCCGAGGGGGAATTAACCTCCACAGTTCTTCGTGAAGGCGGCAACCCTGCTAGCCGCACCGCGTTCGGCACGACCCCTCAATACACCCTCCTCTGGGTGGTCACTCGGGCACTGACCGCGTCTGACTGAACACCCACAACTGAATACCAATCATTTTTGTTTTCGTAATTACCTTTTTACGACGAGTTTTTACATTACATCTTACTTTTTGTATACTATAAGTTTTTCTACATCTGGTCGGAGAGGTCGGAGGTCGGATAGATTTTGGTATGGAGGCGATGTCGGAACAGCCCACTACAGTACGGAGTGCTGCTTCGTGCCACAAAGCACTTAATTGGTCGTCAACAGGTAGTTGCAACAGTGGAACTACATGAACATGAAATGGCGCGAGACTTTTGCATTTTGATGCAAATTGTTGCACAATACACTGTCAGTGATTCTATTAGAACCGAGAACTTCTAACCCATAGCAAGACGCATGAACCGCGACACTTGCCTTTCATCAGGTCAAGACCAGCTGCAGATGGGCTGAGCCGTGACGTCTGAAGAGTCGTCCCAAAACACGGTCCGTTTCACTTACTCAATTTCAATAGAAACTAGTCGTTGGATTTCACTTGACCGTATTTTGTCAAACTCGTACGATTTCCTGTCAAACTCGATCTCATCTTCTTTCACAGGCATCTCGGAAATCTTTGCCACGCGGCACTTTGGTTTCGGGAGAAAGACCGCAAAGAGGAGGGAATTCCATCAGCCATGGCAGACGACGGCTTGCGCTATGAGCTGGAGACGCCCGAGGCCGTCCTCAAGCACTTTGGCGTGACAGAAGACCACGGCCTCACGACTGCCGAAGTGGAGAAGCGCCGCGCTCAATATGGCTACAATGAACTGGACAAGGAGGAAGGCACGCCCCTGTGGAAGCTCGTGCTCGAGCAGTTCGACGACGCGCTGGTCAAGATCTTGCTAGGCGCTGCCGTCGTGTCCTTCGCACTGGCTTTGTTCGAAGACGGAGAGGAGGAAGGCATTGGCGCCTTCGTGGAGCCGCTCGTGATCCTCGTGATCCTCATACTGAACGCCATTGTGGGCGTGTGGCAGGAGTCCAACGCTGAAGCGGCGCTCGAAGCGCTCAAGGATCTACAGCCTGAGAACGCGCGCGTCATGCGTGACGGAGAGATGGTGACGCTGCCTGCCCGTGAGCTCGTGCCTGGAGACGTGGTGGAGATCCGAGTAGGTGACAAAGTACCAGCTGATCTCCGTCTGCTGTCGATGAAGACGACGGCCATTCGTGTCGAACAGGCGCAGATGACGGGCGAGTCGACGTCTGTGAACAAGGACATTGACGCGCTGCCTCAGGGCACGGAGAACATTATTCAAGCCAAGACCAACATGCTGTTTGCTGCCACTGTGGTGGTTAATGGACTGGGCAATGGAGTGGTGACGCAGGTGGGCATGAAGACGGAGATTGGCAAGATCCAACAGTCTGTACAGGACGCTTCGAAGGAAGAGGAGGACACGCCACTAAGCAAGAAACTCGACGAGTTCGGCGAGCAGCTGTCCAAGGTCATTGCTATCATTTGCATTGTCGTGTGGGTGATTAACTACAAGAACTTCTTCGACCCTATCTACGGATCGGTGTTCAAGGGCTGCATCTACTACTTTAAGATTGCTGTGGCTCTGGCTGTAGCTGCTATTCCCGAGGGCCTCCCGGCCGTCATTACGACGTGTCTTGCTCTGGGCACGCGCAAGATGGCCAAGAAGAACGCGATTGTCCGCAAACTTCCGTCTGTGGAGACGCTTGGTTGCACTACTGTGATCTGCTCGGACAAGACAGGCACGTTGACCACGAACGAGATGTCGTGCGTGACGTTTTCGCACCTGGGCAAGTCTGAGACTGAGCTGGTAACGTACGATGTTGAGGGACACACATACGCCCCCATTGGTAAGATTGAAGGTGCTCCGCTGGCCCAGTTTAAGGCTGTGTCTTCTTTGGCAACGGTATGCTCGCTGTGTAACGAATCGGCCATTGAGTACCACGACGGTAAGTACGTTCGTATTGGCGAGCCGACGGAGGCCGCCCTGAAGGTGCTTGTGGAGAAGATTGGCTTCCCCCACGACGATGTGAAGCAGGCGGAGATGCAGTCGCTACGTACTTCGAACCCGGAGAAGGCTGTCCAGTTCTGCAATGAGCACCACGAGACTCAGAACAAGAAGCTGGCTGTGCTCGAATTTTCGCGTGACCGCAAGTCGATGTCAGTGCTGTGCGCGAAGTCTGGTGCTTCGCCCCTGCGCGCTACCCGCTCGTCGACCTCGAACCAGAACGTTCTCCTTGTGAAGGGTGCCCCCGAGGGTCTTATTGACCGATGCACTCACGTTGAGTTGGGCGATGGTACCATTAAGCCTTTGACTGACGCTGGTCGCCAGGTGCTTCTTGCGCAGGTGTCGAGCCTAGCTCGCAAGTCGCTCCGCTGCCTTGGTCTGGCTAAGAAGGAGGACCTCGGTGAGCTTGGCTCGTACGACGGGGACCGCCATCACCCGGCGCACAAAAAGCTAGAGCGTACCGAAAACTTCGCCGCTATTGAGTCTGGATTGACCTTTATTGGTCTTGCTAGCATGCTGGACCCGCCGCGTCCGGAGGTGCGTCCTATGATTGAGACGTGCCACACTGCCGGTATTCGTGTTATCTGCATCACGGGTGACAACAAGCTGACTGCTGAAAGTATCTGCCACAAGATTGGCATTTTCAAGGATGGCGACGACCTTTCCACGCGTTCGTTCACGGGTGCTGAGTTCTTCAATCTGCCACTCGAGAAGCGCAACGAGTACCTGTCTGATGGTCACGGAATGGTGTTCTCCCGTACGGAGCCTAAGCACAAGCAGCAGCTTGTGAAGATGTTGAAGCAGCTGGGTGAGGTTGCTGCCATGACTGGAGACGGTGTGAATGACGCTCCTGCTTTGAAGCAGGCTGATATTGGTATTGCCATGGGTATTACGGGCACGGAAGTCGCAAAGGAAGCCTCGGACATGGTTCTTGCTGACGACAACTTCGCTACGATTGTGGCTGCTGTTGAGGAGGGCCGTGCCATCTACAACAACATGCAGGCGTTCATTCGGTACCTGATCTCGTCCAACATTGGAGAAGTGGCTGCGATTTTCCTCACTGCTGCTCTTGGTCTTCCTGAAGGTCTCATCCCAGTGCAGCTTCTGTGGGTGAACCTTGTGACTGATGGTCCTCCTGCCACGGCTCTGGGCTTTAACCCTCCTGACGCTGACATTATGAAGAAGCCGCCTCGCCGCAGTGACGATGCTCTGATCACACGCTGGGTGTTCTTCAGGTACATGGTTGTTGGTATCTACGTTGGTTTTGCCTGCGTTGGTATTTTCGCGTACTGGTACATGTACTACGAGGCTTCGGGCGATGGTCACACTCTGATCACGTACGACCAATTGACTCACTGGACCAAATGCCACGAGTGGGAGAACTTCACGGTCAACAATTTCGACGGCATGGACTTCTCGTCGGACCCTTGCCGTTACTTCACTGATGGCAAGAAGACGGCGTCGACTCTCTCACTTTCTGTGTTGGTTGCCATTGAGATGTTCAACGCCCTGAACGCGCTATCAGAGGACGGCAGTTTGATTACGATGCCACCTTGGTCGAACCCGTACCTGATGATCGCTATGGTGGTGTCGTTTGCCATGCACTTTGTGATCCTGTACGTGGACGTGCTGGCCGACACGTTCAGCGTGATTCCGCTGGACCTGAACGAGTGGCTGATGGTGCTGGCGTTCTCATTGCCGGTGATTGTCATTGACGAAGTGCTCAAATTCGTCGGTCGCCGCATGCACGCGCGCGAGCTGAAGGAGCGTATGGATGAGTGGGAGAAGAAGACCCAGTAGACGGACGTAGTAGGAAGGTGCTGGCTCGTTTCCGTTCTGTGGGCTTTGGCAGATGAATCGACGTCTCCTGCGCCAACTGGAAGCGCTCAATTCCATCAACCGAAGCAATCCTGGCACGGAGACGAGCTTGGATCTATGCATGCTAGAGCGAATGCGAGATAGCAGTATTAGAAAACAGAAATAAACACCACATGCGCTTTGTTTCTTCGGTTGCTACAAGCGAAGCCAAGCTTGAAAGCAGCCGTTACAGCCGCTGCAACCTGCACTTCAACCAGCAGTCAAGATCGCATCAATTGATGTGCTTCGTCTCGTCCGGACTTGTCGCGGATAACACTGCAGAAGGGGAAGGAGCCTTGCACTGTGGACCAGAAGCGTCGTCGATCGCAACAAGATCGCCCATGGACTCCATCAGGTGGACACATCCAACAAGGCCTTGACCCTCACCATTGAACTAAAAGCAAGTCCATATTGTAGTTAGGAGTCTTAACTACAAGATGGACTTAGGAGTGCATTCATGACCTAGAAATGCATTACCTGATTTATTGACGATGGAAAGTCGCCATAGAACTTGCTTGATACAAGCGCCAAGTCAAATCTTGCTTCTCACCGATTTTTTCTTGAGCGTCACCCCACTGTCGACCGCTCATTTGCGTCAAGCAGAGCGTTTTCGATACCAAGCGCCAGAATCATCGTACGATATTTCGTCACCTTACTCCTAACGCCATTTTCCGCAAACTTCTGTGGCTGCCAGCCTGGTACTCCAGCACATTACTATCCCAGACGGAGCAGTTCCAGCTGGTGTCTCGTTCCCAAGCTTTGGCACCATTTCAAGCGTAAAATCCTAGCCTTGAAGCTCCAAGCTTTGTGAACTGTCTGTACACGAAGATTTACCTTGCCATAGGTGATTGCCTTTTGCATTTGCCCGTGGGCAATCATGGCAAAAGCATTGGATAGACTTCGTCGTCACGTTGCCGTCCAGGAGCATTCCCACACTCGCACGCCAGCAACACCACTCCACATCCCGTGCAACCAGATTAGTTGCCATTTGGTGTGGCCACATAACCTGTCGAATTGTGTACATACTAAATAATATATCACAGGTGCACTCATCTTTAAACCCTCTATCTAATCTCTTTTATTCACAGACACCAATCCTATATGCCAGATTATCGTTATATAGAAACATGAAGGATTTGCATTTGCACAGTCCATCTCCACTGTTTTGCCCCCCTTTCTCCCCATTCCAATGCAAAAAGAACGCTCAATGGCTCAGTTGGAATTTGGGACCTTCCGCGCGTTTCGATCCAGGAGAACCCATGGCACGAAGCGACCTGTGGCTGCAGCACTTGGACGCCAAGGACCCGGTGGACGACCGTCACAGCAGCTTCCACTCGCGCCTTAGCAGCACCATGCACTTCCCTCACGTGCGCGCCAGCAAGTCCGTGGACGAGATGAGTCGCCTGCGCAAACTCACGTCGCTGAGCTACCTGAGCGGCAAACTACGCGGCGTGTTCCACCGTGAACACCGAGACACGATCGTGTGTGAAGAGGACGAGGAGAGCCCCGGCAGCAAGCGCAATATTTATGATATTATCCGCCGGAACGAGGCGGGCTTCGACCACCTGGCCAAGTTCAGCGACGCCTTCCCCTCTGTCCGCCCTGCGTTCTCACATAGCGTGTCGATGCCCGAGTGCTACGAGCCCAGCAAGGAGCAGCGCTGGTGTACCAACTGCTCCAAGTGTTTCCAGCGTGGCTTAAGTCGCTATGATCAGTACTGTGGACTGGACTGTAAGACGGCGCATCGACTGCGCCAGTCCGCGTGAAGCCACGCCCCTCACTACCTCACCGCACAGTCGCCTTCTTTGGTCTCAGAGGAGACGCTGGCGGTGCGCGCTGCGGCGACACAACCGCCACCGCATTTTACGACTCGTTCTGCCACGAGGTGATCAGAATGGAGTCTAAGCGCGCGCTCGAGAGAGTGCAGGTAGCTTCGGAGGGGGGTGGAGAGACACTACGTAGTATGAGCCAGCTAGCCAGAATGGCCAAGCTGCTGCTGGCGTTGGAGCCCTCACAAAGGCATTAGGACCCCACCACGCATAGGCGTGTACGATAGAAAGAGAAAGCCTTGCAGATGTGCTCGGCTATAATGTTATTAAGCTATTTTAACCACCACCAGCTTTCATTGTTGAGTCTTAAGTCGCCACCAAGGCCATCCATGCTTGTCAAACATTGCAAGAAGTGCTCCATTTGATTTCCCATCGTACCACAGTTCCCGTATACCGTGGTCAAAATGTTAAGTGCGATTAGGGTACCGTGGTCAAGATGTTAAGTGCGATTACGACGTTTTTTCTGAGGGGGTTTGATTCAATTTGTCGGCAGCTCTCGAGTCAGATTGCCAGGCTTCAAGAGCGACATCCAGAGAAGGCAGCGATGGTGGCGGCCAACAAGATCGTAGTGTGCGATAACGGCACGGGGGTACGTCGCTCTGCAGTCCAAGGTCATGTGCTCTAGCTAACTTCCCTACTGTTCCGCGTTCCAGTTCGTCAAAGCTGGTTTCGCAGCTGAGAACTTCCCCAAGGCCATTTTCCCGTCCCTCGTGGGTCGTCCCGTGCTGCGTGCTGAGGAAGCTGTGCAAACGGATATTCTACTCAAGGTACGGCTGTCATTCCGACTATTTCGTGGCAAATTGAAGCTCACTACTCTATTCTACTGCAGGATATTATGTTTGGAGATGAAGCCGCTGCTGTCCGATCGAACCTCGAGATCTCGTACCCCGTGGAGAATGGCATTGTCAAGAACTGGGACGACATGGAGAAGCTCTGGGACTACACGTTCAAGGAACGTCTAGCCATCGACCCGAAGGCTGGTCACCGTATTTTACTCACGGAACCACCGCTTAATCCCAAGCGTAATCGTGAGAAACTCGTCGAAATGATGTTCGAGAAGTATGGGTTTGACGGCTGCAACATCACCACGCAGGCTATGCTCACGCTGTACGCCCAAGGTATCACCACTGGTGTGGTCATTGACACGGGTGACGGTGTCACCCATGTTGTACCAGTTTTCCAGGGCTACGTGCCGCAGCATCTCATCTGTCGTCTGGACGTTGCTGGTCGCCACATCACTAACTACCTCATCAAGCTCATGCTACTACGTGGTTACCCACTCAACCGCACTGCTGACTTTGAGACGGCTCGTCAAATTAAGGAGAAATGGTGCTACGTGGCGTACGACACGGCTGCTGAGCGTAAATTGGCTCTGGAAACTACTATTTTAGAGGAGTCGTACGAACTGCCTGATGGTCGTATTGTGCGACTTGGTCGTGAACGCTTCGAAGCGCCTGAGGCCCTGTTTGATCCGAATTTGATTGATGTCGAAGGTGCTGGTCTGAGCGACATGGTGTTTGACATGTGCATGAAGGCAGATATTGATCTGCGCACCGAGTTCTTCAAGAACATCGTGCTGTCTGGTGGTTCCAGTATGTACCCGGTCTGCCGAGCCGTCTGGAGAAGGACATCAAGCAGCGGTACCTGACCGACGTGTTGAAGGGCGACACGAGCCGTCTGAGCAAGTTCCGTCTGCGCATTAACGACCCTCCTCGTCGCAAACACCTCGTGTTCCTCGGTGGCAGTGTGCTGGCTGATGTCATGAAAGACAACGATGCATTCTGGCTACTAAAGAGCGAGTACGAGGAGCAGGGACTGCGTATTCTGGACAAGCTGCAGTAAATTCAAACGTAGCTCCACCTGCATGTAGACCATGCTAGTTCCAAGGAGCAAAAAGTCAATTTTTCCACATAAAAATCACCCGGCGAGTTTTGAACGCAAAGAAACATAGTTTTCATTAAGTTGACAATTGATGTAGTCCACCTATATAAATGTACACCACACCATGTTGAATGTACGCCACATCACCTTGAATGTGTGCAACCCTATCTATCGTATCCCACCATTTGGTCCAAGCAGCTTCAGTATCAAAAAGACCACGTACCCCATGGACGCAACAGTGCAAGTGGATTCCGACCTGGAGCGCGAGTTGGGTCCCTGCACCTCGCCGGTCCTCTGGATCCTGGATTCCCGCCGCATCTCATGCACTCGGACGTGATCGCCGCAGCCGCTCAAGCCTCCACCGACGCAGAAGACGTGCCAAGTCCAGACGAAGACGAGATCGACGAAGCCAGTCAACGTACGCACCACGAGGGGCGTCTCAAGGCTTCAATACTGGAGAAAGTGGCTACAGAGAAGCGTCTACGCAGACTGTCCGAGGTGTTCGTGGACGACCAAGACACGTCCGGCCCAGAAGATCTGTTTGAGACGCTTCCAGAGCCCTACGGCCAATTGTCCACGTACCAGCGGATTCAGATCACTTCAGCCCCTGAAGAAGTGGACAGAGAGACGAGAGAAGTGTGTGAACTCATCCGCAAGTGCCTAGCACTGCGGAAGAAGTGGATCACGGTGAATGAAGCCAAGACTCCGCCTCCGACTGAAGTGCAGACTAGTCCACGTGCCGCTGGGGCGAAACTCAGACATAGAGAGGAGATTCCCTATGAGCCATTCAAAAACCCAGTACCAGAGACGACGCAGCATCATTTTATGATGGTCGATGGAGTTGTGGTGGTGTATGAAGATAAGGACGCAGTTGAACCCATCAGTCGAGTTGGAAAGATGGAGGAGTACTATAAAGATCTATTCGAGATCAAACGGATCATCAACTTTGGACCGGTGAAGACGTTGGCGTTCAAGCGCTTGCAACTGCTAGAAGCGAGATTTAATCTCCATACGCTGCTGAATTCGGAGCGTGAACTGGTTGCGCAGAAGGCTGTCCACATCGTGACTTTTACAATGTGCGTAAGGTTGACACGCACATTCATCACTCGGCGTGCATGAACCAGAAACATTTGCTGCGTTTTATCAAGTCACGGCTGCGGAACTCGCCAGGTGAGATTGTGATTTTCCGTGACGGACGCTTCATGACATTGAGCGAGGTGTTTCGGTCGTTGAATTTAACGGGGTATGATCTGAGCGTCGACACGCTAGACATGCACGCAAGCAACACATTCCACCGCTTCGACCGGTTTAATCTGAAGTACAACCCTGCCGGCAGAGTCGTCTACGTGAGATTTTCCTCAAGACGGACAACTTGATCGCTGGAAAATACCTGGCCGAGATTACGAAGGAGGTTATCTCTGACCTACATGCAAGCAATATCAACTTGTGGAGTGGCGTGTTTCCATCTACGGACGCAAGCACTCGGAATGGGACAAACTGGGTCGATGGATTTACGTGAACAAGCTAACCTCCCCGCATGTGCGCTGGATGATTCAGATCCCGAGACTCTAC